>JASANE010003355.1:0-40305 GCA_030248225.1 Trileptium ribeirensis | reverse complement strand
TGTGATTTTATAACATGAATCCAATGAAATTTTGAGCTAAATTTGCCGTTAAACGACAATAATATTGGATCCAGGGTTAAAACGTTCAAAATAAATTAACTGTTGGTGAAACCTTAAAGTATCACACATGATAGCATGCAGGAGCGCCCGGAGCTTTGCCTTTATAGGACTCCAATGCACGAGAGGACTCCGATGCCTTAATAACGTTGAGGGAGCAGGGCGTAGTCACATTTCGAAATTTGGTGAAGGCGTTTTAACAAGGGTACATTGAAAAAATATTTGTTGCCCGGTCTTCTGGAGGGCTATTTTTCAAAACTGAGTGAATGCCATTTCTAAAATTTTTGGTATATACAAATGAAACAATCAAGAAAGACAATGGATAGCAAAAATCTTATTAGCGATATACAGCGACAACTCAAACAAAATGTAGATATTATCAGCAGCGCAGTCACATTTTATGTGCAAAGGGAGAACTGGGGTTGAGGGATGTTTTCAGGTCATCTTGAGAAAAAGTTTGAAAAATATTTGGGACAAAGAGGCAGCGATACATGGTCTCGCCATAAGATGCAAAGAGGTCTTTTTGCACAACTTAACCGCATTTTTTCACGTTCCAGAATGCAGTTGCAGTTACAATCAGAATTTCGCCCCGGGTCGTGACCCCCCATAAATTTTCAATGCGCCCGGTTTATCCTCCTCCAGAAAATTTGTTCCCCTACAAAATTTCTTTGAGAAATTTACGGCGAATTGAACCGGCGGCAGCCCCCCACTACCAGGCCCGCCACCAATCCGATGGGTGCTGCCCCCGGTTCGCCGCTCCCACAAATTTTGACCCTACCGAGATGCCAGATGACGTTAAAATTTTTTTACACAAATGTTTCGAATGGAAATGCAGCCATGAAAATGAAAGAAAGATGACCGAAGATAGCAAGAATTTTGCTAAGCGATATACAGCGATAACTCAAACGAAATGTAGATGTCAGCAGCAGTGCCGCTACGATTTATCTTCAAGGGGCATTGGGTGCATACAAAATTTCTCCAAGTCAACTTTGCTGCAAGGAAAAACTTCTGCACGGGTCAGCATACAGCTGGTCCCCAATTTACTAATGCAAAAAGAATGCAACTGTTAGGGTGCTGGTGCCTCCTCCTCCACCACCTCCTATCCCATCCACCTATAATTTCATGGCGATTCCACTGACACAGCCGAATACACGACTATTTCAAAATTTACAAACCCACAGGTAAAAATATTACTCGCGGGAAAAATAAGCCTACCTGAGATTAAGTATTTTACAGGCGAGTAAAAAATTACTCTCAGATAATTCTTTACTTTGAACTCTTCCCCGATTTAGGAATGCAAGATTTGCGGGTGAGTGAAGGCAGGATAAATGTTATTCGCAGGTAAAAATTACATGAGGATAATTTTAAAAATATGGGCACTTAATTCAATTACTACATAATTTTTATACTAAATATAAAATGAGAAAATCATGAAAAAAGCGATAAGTTAAGCATGAATAAATAGTTTTGAATACTAAAAACAATTTAGAAACCAGCAGGGGTCAGAGACCGCACTATCAGATGTTAAATATGCAATATAGTATTGCAATATAGACAATTTTCATTTTAAATCCAGGGGTGAAATTAGGATTGAGAAAATAAATAATGTTCCAACACAGGCAGCTATGGTTGATTTTGTTTGCAGTAAATTACTATAATTTTCTCGTCACATAATTAATGCATGTAAAAACAAAAAGATTCGATATTTACTTAAACACTACTGGCCGTTTTGAGAAAAGGTAACGACCATTTTACATTAAACCTAGTGTTAAATAAATTTCACTAGTACCTTGTCTCAACGCCAGGTGGTGAATTATGAGTGTTGAACATCCAAGTCAGAGAGCTGTGCACAGCTATAAATTGGACATCAACTTATGAAAGAATAAGCACATCATTACTTTAGTAGTTGAGATGTATATACCCGCTTACTGAGTATTAAGAGACTCACATGCATGTGTAACTACTTAAAGGATGGAAGTGATGTGCAAAATATAAATGACACCCCTATAGCCAAAGCTGTTGCGAAGATATTGCGATTTTAGTGTATTTTTGGTCTCATGAGCCCATGAAACCCCTATTTTGAACCAATCCTGCAACCTAAATAGCAGCAGCACGTTAGGTGACGCACATAGAGGATGATTTACTGTGCCAAATATGATCAATAGCACCCAGATAGCCCAAGCTATTGCGACGATATTGTCGCTTTGTGTATTTTAAGTCCTATCGGCCTACTGATAATCTCCTTATAACCCGTCCCAACTGTGTAAGTATCGCAACAGCAGCACGCATGTCCCGCTAGGGTAGAACTGCTCTACAAAATAACACCCATATAGTTGGAGCGGTTGTGAATATATTGTCAGTTTTGGAGCCTATGGCCCACTAACAACCCCATTTCGACCCAACCCTGTAGCGTAAATAACAACATCAGCGAATTCAAGCAGCTAAACAGGATGGATTGCAGATTGCTCGACAAAATGAGACCCACAACACCCATATAGCTAAAGCAATTGTGAAGATAATTATCGTTTACGTGTATTCTGGATTGCATAAGCCACTGACAGACGGATTTTGACCCAACCCTACAGCTTAAACGACAGCAGCAGCGCGATATGTCGCAAAATGAGCAGTCGCATTTCGGCGACGACTCGAAAAATCAACCTCGGAGACCATTATTATGTCCTTCATAATATCTCAGAATGATTACTGTAACTCACTGTATTTCGTTCGTCTAGAGGCTGCAACTGGATCTCTGTTTTGTGTGATATATGCTGTCATTTGTACCATCGCACAAAAACTTCTTTACTATAATATCACTTCTGTAATGACAGACCATGGGTCAGCGAGCTGTCTCTAAACTCACCGGCTTGGTGTACAATTGCTTACTCGTTTCTGCGCCATCATGACTGGTGGAACAAATCCGTATCTGCTCTTCGGAAAGGCTGCTCCGTTGGAGAATACTCGTCTTTCCGTTTAAAAACGTAGACTATCAGTGCGTATGCAAAGCTCATTTATAAGATTTTCGGTGTCGCAAGTTCTCTTACACAATT
Source organism: Trileptium ribeirensis (assembly GCA_030248225.1). NCBI lineage: Eukaryota > Metazoa > Nematoda > Enoplea > Enoplida > Thoracostomopsidae > Trileptium > Trileptium ribeirensis. The sequence continues at coordinate 37,201 of JASANE010003355.1, read as the reverse complement.
TATATCTAAGCTGAAAACATTTCTATTTTAACAGGCATATCCAGCTTAATTAGCTTAAAGCTGCATGATTTTTGTGAATATGACGCTATAGAAGAACTCAATTATCATCATCAATATGTGCAGCTATATACAGCATGAATTGCTCTACTAAATGAGACATAACTCAAGCAGTTGCGGAGATATCGCCCTTTCCTTAAGTCTCATATGTTCATTTAAAACCCATTTTGATCCACATGCGGCATCCCAAAAGAGTAATGTAACAAAGCATGATACACAGCCTTACAGAGGTTCTTTGCTTTGCAAAATAAGCTTAATTTGGCTACGATATCTTCGCCAAATGGCAAGATACAATCCGTAACGATTTGACCAGACATGGGCCATTTGGCCCAAATTTACAACCCGAAAAAATTAAAATCCGTTTTTGCGCCTAACTAAATGGCACAAATACAGATTTTAACCATTCGGATGAGCTATTACGCAAATCAATCCGACCAGCCGAAGTTAAGTTATGCATGTCACCCCAAAAACCCAGAAATGAACACCGTCGATATTTACTACTATGGCCAGTGAGAAATCTTTACTACACTCGTTCCGCTCACTACACTCAAAATTCAATTAGCTTTTGCCCCTACGATATGTCGTTTCAGTATTATCTTTGTGACAGCATGATTTATAAACAGTTATAGTCGTACTATCTTTTTGTTTCATACCAAATAAAAGCAGTATGAGTATTTCAGAGTATATTAAGTGAAATTGAAAAGCTATAAAATCTACATTACTAAAGAAACCCGGTACTGCTGCTGCGGTGTAGATGGTTTTAGTTTAGTTATTTTGTTCTTTCCGCATGTTCTAAATTTAAAACTTATGTATAAGTGACTTTTTAAAGGATCGCTTAATCAGATTCACTTTTGCACCGTTAAATCGAATGACACCCAACACGACGGTATTTTAAAACTTTTGAAAAGTTTTGTCTAAAACTAATAACTCTATCGAGATTGCAGAACGCAGTGATGCAAAGGTACACCTACGCCTACGCCTTAAAATCAGCTCTCGATAACATTCGTCGATAAGCTATATTTGGACATCACACAATACCAGCACAAGTTACAACAAAACTAACACCGGCAATGAGTTTCCCATGCCCCTAAAACCCTCAGACGCAATTTATCAGCCGCCCAAGGCGTCAGAACAAATTTTCCAATTTTGGGTTAAGGAATCGCGAGGGTACCTCAAGCCCCATAACTCCAGAACCGGAGCCTAAATCCGAAAAACAAAAAAGAGGCATCGGAATTTATCATTTTACTATGAAATAAAATGAACCAGAGAAAAAAATTGGAAAGTTACGACAAAAATAACCTTGCTTCCGTGAAGGGTACTAAAACGATGTAAAAACACTCATTTTGACCTCTGACCCCGAACCAAAATGGCGCCATACCCTTGTACCCATGGAACCATGGGTCGTAGAGTAAAACCAATACAGGCAATGAGTTTCCCATGCCCGAAAACCCCCAAGTGAACCTTTTCAGGCGCCCAGAACGTCAAAACAAATTTTCAAATTTTGGGTCGAGGAGCCATTGGGGCACCATACAACCCGTACCTAAAACCCCATAAATCCAGAATGGAGCCTTATTCGAAACAAAGAGGCGTCGGCATTTGTCATTTTACTATGAAATAAAACCAACCAGACAAAAAATTCAAAAGTTACGATAAAAATAACCTTGCTTCTGTGAAGGGTACTAAAATGGTGTAAAAACCCTCATTTTGACCTCTGACCCCGAACCAAAGGGGCGCCGTACCCTTGTACCCATGGAACCACGGGTCGCAAAGTAAAACCAATACAGGCAATAAGTTTCCCATGCCCGAAAACCCCCAAGTGAAACTTTTCTGCCGCCCAGGACGTCAGAACAAATTTTCTAATTTTGGGACGAGGAACCATGAGGGTGCCATACCTCAAACCCATAACTCCAAAACCGGAGCCTTGATCGAAAAACAAAAAAGTGGCATCGGCATTTATCATTTTACTATGAAACAAAACCAACCAGAAAAAGAAAGATAAAATAACCTTGCTTCCGTGAAGGATACTAAAAAACCCTCATTTTTTACCTCTGACCCCCAACCATGGGGCGTCATACCCCCGTACCCATGGAACCGTGGGTTACAGAGCAAAACCGGCACCGGCAATGATTTTCTCATAGCCGAAAAGCCCCAGGTAAAATCTATCAGGCGCCCAAAGCGCCAGAACAATTTTTTTAATTTTGGGTCAAGGAACCATTGGGGCGCCATACCCCGTACCTCAAGCCCCATAAATACAGAACCGGAGTCTTAATCGAAAAACAAAAAGAGCCATCGGCATTTATTCTTTTACTATGAAATAAAACCATCCAGAGAAAAAAATTCGAAAGTTACGAAAAAATATCCTTGCTTCGGTGAAGGGTACTAAAATGTGGCAAAACCCCACATTTTGACCCCTGAAGGATGTACATGGTAAAACTATGCCGGTTCGAATGAGCCCAAGATCATGAAAATCGGTTAAGGCGTTCTCGAGTTATGGCCGATCACACACACACAAACAGAATTTAAAAGATTTTACCCCTGCAATACACAATCTCCACTACGTTGTGATTAATACTGCGCAGAGTGAAAACTACGCTACGCACACGTACTACACATCTCTTCGGAATCTCGATGTAATAATTCCAAAATTTCAAACCTTTAAACATTAAAGACGTGGTATATTGCATACGATACACACTGAAGAATATTTAAGAGCCTATATGAAGCTGAAAAAAACAATATTATTTAGGCTTCGATGACGTTGGATGCCTTGGCGAACCGCGCTAGAACTAAAACGTATTTCGTACATGTTGTCAAGCAAAACAGAGAAAGAGAAACAGAAAGGGCCAATTTTTCAAAGTTTTAATATAGTAGTATACGATAAATTTTGTATCACTTTTCTATAACATAAAAATCTGTATTTAGACATGAAAGACGTATTTTCATGCCAAATTCGAGCACATGTGAAGTTAATCCAAGAAATGACCCCAATGATAGTCACAGAAATATCAAAATCGTATTGTCTGTTTTTCAATAAAGAACCAAAAGATTTATGGAACCATGAAACCAAAAATTTAGTTATCAGACATCAATAGATATCTAAAAACATTATTGACAATATGAATGACCAAAAGCCGTGTGGTTTAAGCGTTTTTCAATAAGTAGGTATTTTCGAAAAATATATAGCAAAAATTTTGGGCAAAAATATCGGCAATGCAGTGATCCTGCTTTAATGAAGACCCAAAGCCGTAAGACAAAATAAATCAGTCTCCTATCAAGCACTAACACCATATACCGAAGTTCTCGAATTTCACAAAGCTGCAGCGGGTTTGGATACTGGGTTTAAATATTAGAAAAAGACACGTTCTGAAGCACGGCATCATCTCCAAGACATGAAAATTGCAATATGTTTAAACCGAAAATTAGTGGATTAGCTTGCTGCATACGGTGAGACAGTCTCTTTTAAAACGAAGGTCGGAGGTCTGACCCGAAAACGCACCGGCACAAAGCGGCCGCAGACCAGTTTTTGTGCTAGTATTAATACAAAAGCAACAACTATTCAGATGTAAATTATACCGGTAATTTTAGTCTGTCATGAGCTTCAAAGTGATTCCAGAGAGATTTTTGGTATAATTTATTGTGTTATCTGTACACTGTGCAATCAATCCAAACCAACGAATTAACGGTAAAATATTAACTTTAGGAAATCTAACATAGTAACCACGAACGGTATTGTAGTGGCTTTCAATTACAAACAACTGATGATATAAGTTCAAGTATTATTTTCTAACAATAGCCAGATGCAAAAACACCATGATTCTTTGCAGTTCTGCACCATAAAGATCTAATTTCCATGCTTGCAATAAGCCCAGTATATTGAGTTCACATACCACTCCATCAAAATGCTTGCCACACCAATGCAACAACTGTTTCAATCGACTTCTATACTTGGATTTTGATGCGGTCGAACTTTCACCGATTAAGCTCGAATAAGTTGCGAAAATCACACCTTTTTTGACAGATCCGTTATCGCGGCCAGATATTTTAGCATATTTGAACTAAAACGTTACATACACGTGCATGAAGCAATCAAAACTGATAACGCTAAAATATCGACTAAAGTTAACAATGTTCCCCGTTTGATCCGTAATATTAAAGCTGAACAAGCGACGTGAAACCTTATGGTTTCTAGTAGGTGATACCAGGTTATATCAAAATTTCAATTACCATAGATATCAGGGAGTAACCGAAATTCCGGTTGTTCCGGAAAAAGGCAAAAACATACCGGAACCGGAATCCCGGTTAAAAATTTTTGTTTAAAATTTTCCACATTTTTGCTTTATCTGTGGTCCAAACATGCAATATATACACAATGATCAAGTTCCAAATAGACAACCAAACAAAAGAAAAGATTAACACAGCAAATTGTGCTGTGAAACGTAAGTAGGACACAAATTTCACTAGAAATTTTGCATGTTGGCCCTGCAGGAGCTTGTTAACAAAACAAAGCCAAGTCGATGTTTGTAGCAGCAATTTAACCTATTCAGAAGTCTGCGGTGTATGTTAGAAATGAACCGGTCCAACTCGGTAACACAGTATGGATTATTTAGAAGTACTTAGGTAACACATATTGCGTCAAGCACCAGCCAGTGCGTTTGTAAACTTCGTAAATCAGTTTACATTGGAGTAAAGTAACATATGTACCACGCAGCCAGAAACTGCTTTCTTGGTAACGGAAGCTGTGCGAGCAGTATTACATTTGTCTCATTTATACCATTTTGATCAGAAAGTCATCACTTCAGACACTCAGTCACCATTTTGATCTAGCTAAGAGGCTCTGGTTAACCAACGATAGTCTAAACATTGCCTCTGAGCATTGGCAAGAAATTTATTGTATACCTTCTTTTATTTTCTTTCAGAACCATATAAACCAATAATTTCCAATAGTTTCCTACAGAATAGCGTGTAACAAACGTATTTCCAGTAAAGGGGGCGGTTTTACACAGAGAGAAATTGTTTATACTATCCTTAGCACATTCAATTTGACGCAACTTACGTAAGGCCGTATAGTGGAAGGCATTTCTTTGCCCTGGGTGTTTAAAAACGACATACTGATCGATAAATAAACGTTATTAGCTTCCTCAGTCTCTTCAAAATTCCAACCTTTCAATTTAAAATGTCATCACAATACATTAGGTTTAATATAAAAGCTATTTTACTACATTTTAAATCCACTGTACCTTCATTTCTTCCTTCATCTGTTTTATATCATGCGAAGACCAAGTTCCGGTTCCGGATCTGGTTAAAAAACGGTTCCGGTTGCGGGCCTGTTATTCCCTGATAGCTAATAGCTTAGGTAAAATTATTATTATGACATATTAATATGATCATGCCAGCACTTATGCTGCAAAGTGCAGGTTTTTCTAAGTCAAAACCAGTTAGCATTACTTAATAATTTCTTTCTTAAAGTTAAGCACAGTGGGTCACTCTACAGCAAAGGACTTGGTTAATGCGCATTCGGACATACATTACCGATTTGCATTTTGAAAACTTTATTACCAAAACCACTTCTATCATACTGATTGATTACGTTATGAAGTTCTAATAATAATAATTCTCGTTATTAACTAGATATTAATGCTGCAGCTTTTTCTATGGTTTTCTCAACTGTAAAACCTCATGTAAATTGCAACTATATTAATAAACAACGTTAATCCTCATTATCAGCAAATATCAATATTGTACATACATAAGTATGCTTATTTTTATATGCGTATGTAGATCTACGTTATGTATATGTAACAGATCCATACGGATCGTTACGAGGTGGATAATCCTGACCACAGACTAATGGCAAACTTTTAGTGAAAACCCATAATCTTGACCACACGATAATGGTCAACATTTACAATAATCCTGACCACACCCCAATGGTTAACATTTTCCCGAACAAAAATAAATCTGACCACAGTGCAATGGTCAACATTTTTTCGATCACCAATAATTATGTCCACAGTATAATGGACAACATTTTTTCGAACTACCAAAAATCCCGTCCACAGTATGATGGACAACATTTTTTCGAACTACCAAAAATCCCGTCCACAGTATAATGGACAACATTTTTTCGAATACCAAAAATCCCGTCCACAGTATAATGGACAACATTTTTCCGGCTAAAAAAAATCCTGTCCATGGTGCAATGGACAACATTTTTCCGAGTACCAAAAATCCTGTCCATAGTGTAATGGTCAACATTTAGTTGAGTTCCGCAATAATCATGACCACGTGTATAGTGGTCAACTTTTCCAAAGTCAGCCCCCCCAGAGCCTCCCCAATCTGGAACAGATGGAAATAGCCCAAAAGGGGTACGGAACCCACCCTCGCATTACAATATGTACAATTATGGAAGCAGGCTCAATTAATCACAAGCAAATATGTAAACCGAGTTTCTCTATATATACTCATCGACCATGAAAGCCCTGTTGTCACTTCATATGTAAATTGCCTAACTGGCACCTTGAACCACCATATATATGTACAATAGTAATTGAAACAACTCGCAAGATCAACACAGTTATATACGTACGTAATTACAACAAATCAGAAATCATCAGGTATATACATAGATAATTGGAACAGAACTGAAATCAAAGTATATACGTACGAAATCGGAACCAGTTCAATAGCACCATATGAGTATATATATATATATATATATATATATATATATATATATATATATATATAGGTAAACGGAATAATCAGGTTTAAGAGTCCCGCTATGTAACCGCCCCGCCATTTTAGTATCTCGGCCTGCACCGCCGACGTCGTTGTGATCAAGATGGGTATCGATATTTGCTGTTTCAGGGATGGATAATCGTGAGGGAATTGCAACCGTATATACAGATAACTATATACATTTTGATTGTAGTGCATATATATATATATTGACAATATCATGATTTTTACCATATTACCATTGGCCATAAAAGCATCATAGGTGTACATATTTGAATTACGTATAATTATCATCGTTATTGTCGTACTTGTAGTGGCCATAAAGGCACGTTTTCGATGTATATATTAGCTTGATCGTATCGTACTATTGTGTACCGTTGAAATCAATGTTGTCGCTCGTATACATATTTTCAGGTACATGATCCAGCGAATTGGTTGGGACATAAAGTGTTAACCCGTAATATATATAATTGTCGTATTTATTCATACCCTTCACTGTAATTGTACGAAACCATAAAAGCGCCCTATCATTGTTGTTCTATACAGTTTTATGATCATGTTGTACCATAATTGTACTATTTTGTTGGACTAATGAGGCCATAAAAGCGCCTGCGTTTACCATGACTTTACGTGCTCTGTTTGTCATATTTTGTCGCAATTTTTGTGAATTTTTAGGTTGGAAGTACGTCTATTTGAGTGCAACGTATTTGGGATAATTTTAGGAGGAATTTCAGGGATCTTTACGTACGAAAATTGATAATTTATAGGAGCAGAATGTGAGTATGGCGAGCCCTTGCCATACTCGACTTGCAGAGAATTTTAGGACGGTACGACTCCCCCGCCGGACCCAGTATAAAAGTATATATAGGTATAGCCCTACCCCGAATGGTAGGATCTCGGAATTGGTTAAAAATAGTCATTGGAATAACTGGCCGTGACGGACACCCGTCACGACCGACCTCACGAATGAGGACCACAAAGAAGTATGGCTGTTCGCCCGAAAGCGAACAGCAATTGAGAAAATTATCTTAAAATTATAAGAGCAAACGGAAAATATAAAATTTACCAGTGCTCGCTGCACTGGTAGTTTGTCAAACTTTATGAAATATCATTTACCAGCGTTCTATTTCGCTGGTGGAGATAAGAAATAAAACTTAGAAAATTTAGAAATTTGGTACAGAAAGTATCGGCTCCGGTCCATAACTCCGGAACCGTGGGGAATTTCAAAATTAAGTGCTTAACATTTCTTATAGATAATTTTACAGTCTTTCGAATGAGACCGGTTTCGTGGAAATCCGACCCGGATCCACGGACTTTATGGGGAAATATGTAGGTACGCAAGTTGATAAAGTACACTTAATCCAATAACTCAACGACAGTTGGTCGTAAAAGCATATACGCGGTATCATTGTAATCCCCAGACCCGAGGCTTTAATTTAAGCCCGGACAGGTCTCCCTACGCCCACTTTTAGGTACCCCATATGAAGATTTCAAAATGATGCCACGAACGACGTGTCACCGCTCATTGGATTCCCCGTATCAAGACTAATCCAAAACTATATAAAGCGCCCTAGGAAAGTGTCCCCCGAACCCAGGAGAACCGTTTAAACACCCCAACTTTTGAAAAATTTGGCATGGACCCTCCCCCAGGAGTCTATTTCCCCCTGTAGACCGAATACGGTCCTGTTACATATTAAAATAACCGGACGGACATGCTGAGTCCGAATCCGGGTGTGGTTTGGCATTCTGGCCATCGCCCAGCAACCCCCACCCTCTTTTTACCCCATAGCCTTCGTTTCTTTCTTTTGTTTACATAAGCCGCATCTCTCTATATCAAAGGGGTACACATTGATATTAAGTTAAGACGAATTTATAAAATTATATTAGTTTTAGTTAGTTGTATTGAATTTAGTATATGTACTTCTTATCAGTGGAGACTTAATATAAAAATAATGTAAAGTTTCAAAGTTTATATAAAAGCGGTACACTAATTCCAGTATTGGTCGGACAGTTGGACGCTAAAACAGTTGAATAAGCAAGGGGGACCACACGCTTTGCCGCCGTTTATACAAAATTTCTAAGACATCGTTCGTCAAGCTTATATTAACTACCGGCAAAGTTAGTGAGCTTCGAAGAGCTTCTTGGACATGCAGCCGTTTCTGAGTACTATCAATATATAAGGAGAATATGCACTACTATTAAACCGATATAAAGTTTATATAAGATCTCTTATCAGTTGGCGTTAATACGAAAGCCATATAAGTTGATGGACGTTTATATTAAAGTTGTTGCTTAGACCACCGAGCACGTAGCTGTTAAGCAAATGCCGCCAACTATTGACTCGACTGCCGGCCCGTATCTATTTTATATTAGCTGTGTTAAAAAGTAATGTTGGAGTTTGAAGCTTATTAGCAAATTCTAGAAGTTTCTGGAGGGTTGTGTATGGGAGTTCAGTTTTAGTTATATTAATTTGGTTTAAATTTATTAAAGTTTATATAAGAGTGGTCATAAATCACCGAAATTAAATAAAATTTTATAATAAATTCGGCCCAAAACTTTTGGAAATATGATCGGAATGTGGCCGATAAGACTATTTATTTAGTTGGGTCACATTGGATCAGAAAATCGACTAAAAGTGCTGAGCAAGCACTCCAACCGCTCCAACTTTCAAAATTTCAAAAATTTAAACTCGGAGTATAAAAGCAGGACCGCGTAAACAAATTAGCGTCCAGTATGACTTCGACAGCGCAGAGTTCGGTCGTTTTGCAGACCGGCTCTGGCGATCATATTCGTCAGTGTTTTCGTCTTCGATTTTCTATGGATTCTTATTTCTCGCGTTTGGACGTGCGTTTGTAAGTGGATGGGCGATGGATGCTAAACGAAGGGCCGGACTCTGTAAGTATGGACAGGGAGGGACGTGAGGAGAGCTTAGTAGCTCTGAAGTTAGTTAGGCTAGATCAGTCTGTCGAGGTGATAGGGTATAGTAGAGCAGCGTGTCGCTTGGAACCCATATTAAGTCTTGTTGGACTCCCTGTCCGTGCTTCATTTTACATGATAGCGCCGCCCGTCCTAGCTCGTCCCGCCGACCCGTAGCCTCTCTAGGCCGCTCGAACGATTGGATCAGATACTCGAAGTCATATTGGACCTCCCTCGGTCAAAGAGTTAGGGCACAAACAAACGCGACACTTGCGTTCAAATCGATTTACATGATTCTCTGAGTCGAGCTAGGAATTAGGAAAACAATGCTGAGCCGACCGAGGTTAAATAAAACGTCTTTTTGATTGAAAATTTCTGTTGGGACTCCGAATCATGCACGGTCATACATGCGCGTGTACGGTTTATTTATGATTTGCCAGCATTTGTTTTCAAGATTTTAAGCGGTTTATGATTGCTGTGGACAAGAGTTTGTCCGTTCATTCTTGGCTTTGTTAGTATTCGAGTATCTTGCTTCGACTTACTAGGAACCTGTGCAAGTTTTGTTAATAAGACAACGACGTCATGTGCAACGTCAGTTTGTTAAAATTTTATGTTGGACCACAAACAGGCCCACTTAGACAAAGCCCCGTGAGCGACTCGGCTCACTTCGATAGAAATTTGACATATTTCGAAAACTTACCTAAGAATTTGGTTAAAATTTTATCCGGATCTCTAGGAGGATCCGAATCGGAGCTTCGAGTTTTAAAACGTTCGAATACCGAGCCAGAAACTTACACCCGACAACTCTAAAAGGGACACGTTCCCATCGTAATGTTAAAATTTAAATATCTTCGGATTTACTCCAGCCATCTTGCTGGAACCTTGGCAGTTTCTTCGGAGCGTTGCCTACTAACGGATAGGATTATAAAACACTTCGATTTCGAGTCGGAACTCCAAACCCGACGGCCTTGAAGGAGCCTGACCCCGCCCAAACGCAGAGTCGAGGCTAAAAGTGAAAAATTTTAAGAACCACCCCAGGAATATAGCTGAAACCATGGCAGCTTCTTCGTAGTACTGCCTACTAACGAATAGGACTATAAAACACATCGATTCTGAATCGAAACCCCAAACCCGATGGCCTTGAAAAGGCCTAACCCCAACAACATGTAAAATTAAGATTAAAATCGAAATATTTTAAGTTTTTCTCCAGGAATTTTGCTGAAACCTTGGCAGTTTCTTCGTGACAATGTCTACTCACAAGTATGATTTTAAAACTCGTCGATTTCGCCTTAGAAATATAAACCCGGCGGCCTCGAAGAGGCCTAACCCCACTAAAATGTAGGTACCAGATTGAAATTAAAATATCTCAAGATTCTCTCCAGGAATCTTGGTGAAAGTCTCGCAGTTTCTTAGTAGGCATGTTTACTATCGAATGCAATCACAACATTCAACTTTGTTACGTTAGAATTATAAACCCGATGGCCCGATAGTGGTCCGATTTTACCGGAACTCTACACGTTAATATCTGGACATCTGTTCCAGGAAGTTTAACGATTTTTCTTGTAGATATAGAGGTCCAGTAGGCCTTTCGTTTAAGCTATTGAGCCCGGCAAAGCCGTGGCCCGTTCAAAAGTTATAAGCGATCTAAATCCGACCCGCACAACAGTTGCTCGGATTGCAGTTCAAATTTCATAATTCAGACTATTTTCGTAAGTCTGTTTTGGTCTTGCTTTTCCACACGTTTTGGTTAGGCAAGGGAAAATATTAATTTCCCTAGTGTTGATAAGTAACGTTACTAATGGAAACATTTTAAATTTCAAGATTATCGAAGTCGCTAAATGCGACATCGAGTCTATCGGGTCTTGGCCCGACGGACCATTTTTGTGAGGACCGCTGACCCGGTCCTAGAAAATTGATACGAAAGGTCGAGTTCTGTCCCTGTGCAAAATTGCACTGAGAAATAGCACCAAATTGAGAAGTTATTAGGAGTCAAAAGACCCCTCCAGCCCAAATCGAACTGTGCTCAGAAATTTGTTTAAAATTGCGAACCGAACAATTTAAGCAGCCAAATTGAGTAAGATTAAGCTAGAAAATTGGCCACGGTTGACCTGACAACAGGGGCCTCTGTTTAACGCCTATTTGCGTCGAGCAGAAATTGCTCGAAGTAACAATTTCAGTATCAAATATTACTCGTTTAGGAACGTTTTTAAATCAAATTAACATAGATTCTTGCACCATTAGATCGACGCCGATGGTCTACGAAATCCCGTCACTCATACTACTCGTTTTAATTACAATGTAAGGTACAGCCCGCGTAGTAAATTGAACCAAGTTTCGCACTAGGAAATGCTCAAAATAAAGTCCCGAGCTCAGCCTACTGGGACCCCGTAAGCCGTTCGAAGGGCAAGCCCGCCTAATCGTTCCTTTTCTCTGCTGTTATCACTTGAATTGGTGTATTCGAAGTATCTGTTTTTGTAGTGACCCAGGTCAAAGATTAAGTATACCTAAGGTCTCAGTCCCATCGTGTTTGGTGGAATAATTTGAAAGGGAACAAGAGCCACAATTATTCAGCCTATTTGGACGCTTCGTAACAAAATTTATAGGGTCATTTTAAAGGTGTGTGTATGTATGTATGCGAGTAGGAAAGAAAATTTTGCACCGCACCACTGTCGCACCATAGAATTCAGGAGTCGTACCGAGGAATATTTCATACTCTTGTCATGGTATCCTTAAGCATTGTTGTGTTATGTTGTCGTAAGTTAACCTCATCGCTACTAACTGCGAAAATAAGTAACCGATCATTATGTACCATAGTTTGTGATTTGAACGAGCAAGATGTAGTCTCGCAAACGTCCCGTTGCACCCTCAGCCCCGTATCCCCGCCTCGTTCCGCCTTTCGCTTACCTGAACATATTGTTGTATCGGAGTACCCAATCCTGTTAGCGAATGTAGTACCGAGCCACTAGTTATTTCGATGGCGCCTTCATGATGTCGAAAACTAACCGCAGCACCCACCAGTACTAATTTTAACTTCACCCACTACTGTTTTCTTATGAGTAAGGTAAGCGCAGCTGGCATGAGATAAGGCTTCACAGTATATGCCGTGTTTTGACTCAGCCGTGAGAGTTCAGTGAAAAAGGCGATCACTCCGCAACCCGCCCCAACCGAAGCTCTGCTCATTACGTATTAGCGTGCCATAATTGTGACATAACGCTTATTGTATCTGCCCGTACAATATGTATCTGTCCGCGTACCCATAAATTTTTGTGTAACTCGTCAATAAATGCTCACTGAAAACCCGAATTGTGCAAGCGTTTTGTTGACCCACAGTAGCGATAGGAGCTGAAGGGGTTTGAAATCCGTCACCCCAAATCGACGACCCACGTTCAGGTTTGACACGCGCATCGAAGAAGCAAACCTCAACGTGACTCGCCGATTACAATTAGTTTGTTTATTAACTATTGTTGTTGTATAGGTACGACTGGTGCGACCTACATAGAGAAAAAATTGTCCATTCACGCTGAGCGCCCGACATAGGAAATGTAGATACGCGCGGATCCGACGTTAAACGTATAGGGATTTGTCGGACCCTAGTGGGGGCCACTGGCTAAATTTAATAAAATAGTTAGTTCGGTAAAATAGGAACCAATATCGATCAAGCCTAAATAATTGAAATTTTACACTTCCCGGTTTAAACGTGGATAGGGAATAGTGGTACGGTCTCTTTGGCCTGTGAGCAGGTGACGGAGCCGACCTCCCTGGGGACCTCAAAGGTAGTACCTCGTAGACTACGTGCGCAACCCGTCCGGCAGGATCAGAACACATCCTGTGAAGCGCTCCTGCGGCTTGCTAAGCTCCGTCATTTCTTGGGCCTGACTCGCGTGGGAAAAGACATTCGCGTAATAGAAACCCATCAGGTCCACCCTTGAAGTCACGATAGCCGGGGTCGTATGGGCATTGCGTCTAGGAAGTGCGCAGTGCAGCAGCGTCACGTCGAGATTACATAAGTGGGGGCGATAAATTTATTCGTTTGAAAAACACGCCGTGAGCTAAATTTATTCGTTTGAACCACACGCCGTGAGATAAATTTATTCGTTTGAACCATACGTTTTAAGTGAATTTTACTCGCTTATACCGTTTATAGAAATTTTTGAAGTCTAGAAAAAGTGACCTCTCGCATACATACAAAGTGACCAGAAGTTGGAAGTCTGTAACTATATATATAAGTATTGCAAGAGTTCAAGTGCATGACCAAGGATGATGCTAATCGGAGTCTAGGTATTGTTGTATATCGATGGTTGTCATATGATTGTTATGTCGTATTGTTATTGAAATTATTGTTCTACCATTATGTGGATGTACCCGTGTACATGTGTAACCGCCCGTGCGGAAAAAGGAACGATTTAACCACGAGCCAAGAGGTTCGGTCCGGAGAAGCGACCCCCAGAGGGGGACCATTATTTCAGGCACTTAATTCATTAACCCTTACTCGAGTAATAATTATTTATTAAATTATTATAGTACGTTGTATTGTGAATTGTCGTCGATTCTATTAATTGATTCTTACGGACTCAATTTCGCTATATTATTGAGCCGTCGCCAATCATCTATACGGACTCAAATTCGCTATATTATTGAGCCGTCGTCAGTCATCTATTCGGACTCAAATTCGCTATATTATTGAGCCGTCGTCAGTCATCTATTCGGACTCAAATTCGTTATATTATTGAGCCGTCGTCAGTCATCTATTCGGACTCAAATTCGTTGCATTACTGAGCCGTCGCCAAATATCCAGGAACACTAATTGGGACACTAGTGGTACGAATCTGGTCAACTGGTCTTAATAATCGGGTTACTGGTCTTATTAATTGGGTTAATTGGTCATATTAATAGAATTATTAATAACAATACGTGGGTTATCGGTAATAAAAAATTTGGGTCAATAGGTTGGTACTATTTAGTTATTGGCTATAGTAATAAGTGGGTTATCGGTCGCATCAACCTGGGATACCGGTTATACTAACTGGGTTATTGGACTCGTCTACATTCATAAAGGACTAGAACTATTGTAATCGGTCGCCACTACTAATTGCGACCCTGTAAGCTACGTCATCGATAAGTAGCTGGGAGCGCCGCGCCGTATCCATCGAATAGTTGCAGTCAATCGACCGCCGTGTTGACTTGAACCGCGCCTCAATCGTAACATCCGGGAGTGACCGCGCCGTGGCAATCGAGAATCACAGACCATCGACCGCCGCGTCAATTCGAACGTTTCAATCGTAGCCGTCGTCGACCAAGGATCGCCGATCGAGTCGCTGGGTTGCCGTGCCGTACCGACCTCAAACGATAGTGGAGAAGCTCGTGGAACCGAAGAACATTGTTACCGCCGGACTGGGACATTGTAAATTCTCATTATCTGTCATTCTGTAGTTATTGTATAACTCTTGCTTTGTTGTGTGTTAAGTACAGCGTAAAGTGGTAGTGAACGGTTGAGAAGTTTTCGATAAAATAAGGATAATCTTTCGAGAAAACCAGAGTTCAACTTTTGAAAAAATTCGGATTGGTACTAACTAGGGAAAGCCGTAAAATTCTAACTGACCGAAGTTGTTTTGATGGCAAACCGACCAGAATACCCCATGACTGACCTTGGAGAATACGTAGAACCGGATGATAATCTTTTTAACAACCCCGCTCATGACCTCGCTTTTGGAAGAAATCATAACCCGCCCCACTCTGAAGGCAATAATGGAGATTTACCGCCTCTCCCCGATCCCTCGAAAGATACTTTGGGTGCCCTGCTGCACCATCTTGTTAAACATGCCTCTGCGACAACTATAATACCCCTCCGCGACACGCCGACCTTCGAAGGAAAACCTGGAAGTCAGGATTTTGAAGATTGGATCCGAATGTTTAATCGATTGGCTAGCGCCAATAATTGGAGTGATGAGCAAAAGTTAACCTGTATACCCGTATTATTGAGAGGACCTGCTCGAGAGGCCTATGCAGGCCTGACCCCAGCTCAACGACGAACTTTTGACGGTCTGGTCTATAATTTAAGCTTCTTATTTTCGTCTTCGTGCCGCCCAGAGAAATCACTAGCAGGCCTTTGCACTAGGAAGCAAGGTGCCGAGGAAACAGTCGCTATATATGGTTTAGAATTACAAAAGTTGTGTGACCGAGCATTCCCCGATGTTGACCCTCCACAGAGGGATTCACTGCTCCGCAAATTTTTTCAAAGAGGATTACGTGTAGAATTGCGTAGGCAAGTGTTGAATCAAATTCATGAATGGCCTACTTTTCGTGATATGTTAGAAGTTGCTAAGCGATATGAGGATACGATATCTGATTGCCCTGAACCGGACACCCCCGCCGTAGTAAGCAAACCGCGTCCCACTAAGGCAGTTAATGCTCTTCTCGAGGAACCTGGAGAAGGAGTAGTCACACAACTTCAGTCTGTATTAGAGGATCACCGCCGCGTAAGTAAAACTAATGATGATACGATAAACCGATTACTCGATGTAATCGACCGCCGAGCAGGAGCCCCGCAGCAATTGAACGCGCTTGCGCAGCCGTACGCAAATAATTCTCAGCCAGTATCATCGCGTCTGCAGATGCCATTGGTAAATTGTTTTCGCTGTGGCCAGAATGGTCACTATGCTCGATATTGCCCGACATTGGCATACCCTATTCCAGAACCAGCACGTGCTGTAGCGCGAAGACAGCAGCCTATCGATGTATATGTCTCCAGTTATGTACAGCGTGGAGAACAGCCTAATCGCTTAGGAGGCTCAAACGAGCCCTATCGTAGCAATCAATTTAGCAATGGCGCACGCCGCTTCGATAATAACCGCATGAATGGTCAGTCGTATCGACTATATCAAGGTACAAATAACAATCCGCGCAGTTATTCCGATGGTCCTAGGAACGGACCGATTAACACATTTAGCAATTACCCGCAGCCGAATAACGCATTCCAGCGTCCGCGTAATGAGCGCGCGGCAATGGGACCCGCGTATCCCCCGAATAGATCACAGGTCCAGAATAATTACGGTCAGATGGGAGAAAGACCCAGCCAGTATAACGGCGATACGCAACGCCGCCGCAACCAAGTTAATTGTAACGCTACCTGCCGTAACGGAGCTAGAGATCCTAGCCCCGCAACGAATCATAGGTTAGAGGTTTTGAGCCGAGAATTAGGAATGATCCGGGATAGATTAGGGTTTGGTGAACAGTCTGGACAAGTAAACGCAATTGCCGTAACTGACGAACAATATGACAGTGACGGATATTTAACCGATGTGGACAACTATAGTGATTATGACGAAACTGAAGGTGGTGATGTGTTCGCTCGACATGTGAACGTGGTCGTCACCGCTCCATTTGATGATGCTACGTGTCACACTCGGAGTCGCGAGTCGTCATACTCGACCGACCACGTTACCACCGATGAGTTAATTGAAGTGGACTAGGACATTTGTGAACGTGAAGGGACATATTACGACTATGAGGGCGAACTTGTAAACAGTACAAATAGTATTGAGGAAGATAGGAATAGTAAGGAAGAAGTACCGATGATTTATGATAATTCGTCCGAAGGTGGAAAAGTATCTTCTGTAGGTGGTTTGAATAGTTATGAAGTAGTTCAGGACGCAGTAAACGAAGTTATGGATGTAGCAAATGAAAGTATAGATAGAGTAAATGAGAATATGGATATAGTAGATAAGTGTAGTTCTGATGTTTGTGATAATTTTGCGGTAGCCGGCGCCGATGAGATAAGTCCGTGTGGGTTTGATAATTTTCCGGTAGCCGGCGCCGATGAGATAAGTCCGTGTGGGTTTGATAATGCCGGTATGCGCCCTGGGACCACCTCCTGTAGGATTTCCGGGATCCCCAGCTCTTTGGAGATGATTGATATTGATGTTGATGAAGCTGAAAATAATTTTGATTCTTATTCCTCCTCTGAGACTGGCCCATGTTGTGTAGTGAGAGATAATATTGGTCACTGCGATGTATCCCGCATAACTGCCGTCAGGGCGGGTGGTAACGCTCGTAGCGACCGGATTCCGGCTACGTCGATGTATCGCGCAATGGCGTTTACGCTCGCCGCGTCCGGGTCCAATAGTTATATAAGTTGTTCAGCTAGTAATAATAGAAGAGTTAAGGATCCAGGCGTGGAAGCCACTAATGATTTTATGGTTCAACCTGCCCAGACTTCAAGTGCTCTGCCGTGTGAGGTATCCATGAAGCCTGTAGAGAAGTAGGATGAGCCAGGGATGATGGAGGCTGTATCGACCGAAAACAGGGCCCGTTTGGTAGCGATCAGTCCTAGTACCGTTCAAAATACTAAGGATTGCATATATCCGTGTCATGAGTCGTATGGTGTGAATGTGTGTGAAACAGACGGCTACGACAGTCGTTCCGTTGTTGAATGTGATGTGTCATATGTATCCCCCTTTAGGCGCGCTTTAGCGAATAGTGATGAGATTGATATTGTTGAACTTTGTTTAAAACCGGCTGATGTTATTATGGGGCAGGAGGTGAATTTCCCACCCTCACTGACCAGGGGTTCTCCAGTCATTGGGTCCTTCCTTGATGCTGACCGGGGCTGCCCTCGTCGCCCGTGTCCAGGTGGAGGTACTGAGCGATTCGCGACCGTTCGGACCGAAGAAGCGGATGTGATCGTTGGGGCTGAAATGACTGCCTGGGGTCCATCCAGACATGGGAGTGAAGTAGATGGGGTGATAGAATTTGACCGATCGAAACACTGTGAGGTTCCACTTGCGTCCACCGTCGAAGTAGATGAGGTGATAGAATTTGACTCTTCAACCCTCGGTGAGTCTGC
The DNA here is from genome assembly GCA_030248225.1 of Trileptium ribeirensis. Classification (NCBI taxonomy): domain Eukaryota; kingdom Metazoa; phylum Nematoda; class Enoplea; order Enoplida; family Thoracostomopsidae; genus Trileptium; species Trileptium ribeirensis. The sequence continues at coordinate 18,648 of JASANE010003355.1, read as the reverse complement.
ATCTCCCGTCGTTGGAGCGCGAAACGACGGTCTTGTTGATGAAGTTAAAGCGAACTGTTGTGTGAATGTTGTTGCTGTTGTTGATTCAAATGTTGTTGGTGATAATGCAGTGGATGTTGTTGAGGTTGTTGATTCAAACGGTGTTGCTGTGAATGTTGTTGAAACCACTGCTGATGTTGGTGATTCTGTGGATGTTGCTGATTTAAACCCGTTGAGTTCGCGAAAATCAGTTAAGGAAGCTGCGGTTGATCTCCCGTGTCCATGTGGAGGTAGAGAGCAAGTTGCGTACTGCCTCACCGAGGAAACGAGCATGATCATTGGGAGCAAACAGAGTTATATATCGACCTGCCTGGGGTCTGTTCAGGCACGGGCCTGTAGCATTGGGTCTTCAGGAGCCGATCGATCGCAGTGCCCTGATACTGAAGTTGTAGAAGTTAATGATTTCAGTGATGTAGTTGATAGTAATAGAGTTGTTGAAGATAGTAATGAACATAATGTAGTAGAAATTAGTGAAGTAGTTGGAGCTACTAATGAAGTTGATCGTAATGAAGTAGTTGAAATAAGTAAAGTTAGTTATGTAAATGAAGTAGTTGAGTTAAGTGAGATTATTAATAAGGAAAAGGTTAGTGAAGTAGATGCCCAGATTGGGACAGATTTTGAGATTCCAGGTACAGAAGATGATAGTAGTGATAATGATGAATCAGATAGTGAAATTGAGGACGAGCAAGAAGTTTGATTACATTGGCAAGATCCCTATAGAGCCTGTTACCGTAGGCAAAATACGCCGCCGCCACATGAGTGGGACTCGACAGGTAAATGGGAATGCCAACGACCAAGTAAGGAAAGTAGTCAAGCCAGTGGGGCTGAGTTGATAGTTGAAGATAATAATATGAACAAGGATTTAAGTCCGAGTGAAGAATCGCTAGTTAGCGAAGAATCTAGTGAGGATGAAGAATGTGATCAAGAAATTGCTAAGATTATGGAGCATAGTGAAGATGTAGCACAAGTGGAGGATCCTATCGAAGGAGTGCCAAGTATGCCTCTGGGTAACTTAGGTGAATCCAATAATGCAGAAGCAAGGGATGTGGAGTCGGGTGACGATTCGAATCTGCTGAACTTGCATTGTAGCTCCGAAATAGAGCCCTCTAGTCGGATATCTTCCGTAGAATTTAATGCAACGCCTAACACGTTCTTGCTGAAGGAACTCGAAGTTGTAGATAATGATGATAATAATAATATGGACTTTGATTGGACACAAGAGACTTTGTTGGAATATGTGAATGAGGAAAGAACAAGACGTTTACGTGAACTGGACGAACGCTTGCATAATTTATTTCGACTGGATTTTGACAACAATGTACCTATTGAGTTTGGAACTCTGAGAGTGATGACAAAAGAGGAACGCAACATACTGTTAGGACCGGACTACATGTTCACCATTCCCAGTGAGAAAGCGAAAACGATGAAGTACCGTTATCCACGAATCGAATTTACTCCAGTTCAACCAATCCAGGAGATCGAGACGAAGGACGGATGGAAAATGCAGAGTTTATAGTACCCGACAAATGTTTTGGCCTTGAATGGCATTGTCTACCACAACCAAGGATTCTCCTTTACCCTTATCGTAATAGAGCAGTTAAATAATTTAGCTCGATTGTTTGCGATACGTTCGGATGCATGTAGCCAGCCGGAACTCAAAAGGGATGCAACTGTTTTAGCTCATTTATTAGGCGTAGTCTCACCAATAGAACACAGAACTTCAGGAAGTTTCAAAGTTTATATAAAAGCGGTACACTAATTCCAGTATTGGTCGGACAGTTGGACGCTAAAACAGTTGAATAAGCAAGGGGGACCACACGCTTTGCCGCCGTTTATACAAAATTTCTAAGACATCGTACGTCAAGCTTATATTAACTACCGGCAAAGTTAGTGAGCTTCGAAGAGCTTCTTGGACATGCAGCCGTTTCTGAGTACTATCAATATATAAGGAGAATATGCACTACTATTAAATCGATATAAAGTTTATATAAGATCTCTTATCAGTTGGCGTTAATACGAAAGCCATATAAGTTGATGGACGTTTATATTAAAGTTGTTGCTTAGACCACCGAGCACGTAGCTGTTAAGCAAATGCCGCCAACTATTGACTCGACTGCCGGCCCGTATCTATTTTATATTAGCTGTGTATAAAGTAATGTTGGAGTTTGAAGCTTATTAGCAAATTCTTGAAGTTTCTGGAGGGTTGTGAATGGGAGTTCAGTTTTAGTTATATTAATTTGGTTTAAATTTATTAAAGTTTATATTAGAGTGGTCATAAATCACCGAAATTAAATAAAATTTTATAATAAACTCGGCCCAAAACTTTTGGAAATATGATCGGAATGTGGCCGATAAGATTATTTATTTAGTTGGGTCACATTGGATCAGAAAATCCACTAAAAGTGCTGAGCAAGCACTCCAACCGCCCCAACTTTCAAAATTTCAAAAATTTAAACTCGGAGTATAAAAGCAGGACCGCGTAAACAAATTAGCGATTTTTGTGTAACTCGTCAATAAATGCTCACTGAAAACCCGAATTGTGCAAGCGTTTTGTTGACCCACAGTAGCGATAGGAGCTGAAGGGGTTTGAAATCCGTCACCCCAAATCGACGACCCAGGTTCAGGTTTGACACGCGCATCGAAGAAGCAAACCTCAACGTGACTCGCCGATTACAATTAGTTTGTTTATAACTATTGTTGTTGTATAGGTACGACAGGTGCGACCTACATAGAGAAAAAATTGTCCATTCACGCTGAGCGCCCGACATAGGAAATGTAGACACACGCGGATCCGACGTTAAACGTCTAGGGATTTGTCGGACCCTAGTGGGGGCCACTGGCTAAATTTAATAAAATAGTTAGTTCGGTAAAATAGGAACCAATATCGATCAAGCCTAAATAATTGAAATTTTACACTTCCCGGTTTAAACATGGATAGGGAATAGTGGTACGGTCTCTTTGGCCTGTGAGCAGGTGACGGAGCCGACCTCCATGGGGACCTCAAAGGTAGTACCTCGTAGACTACGTGCGCAACCCGTCCGGCAGGATCAGAACACATCCTGTGAAGCGCTCCTGCGGCTTGCTAAGCTCCGTCATTTCTTGGGCCTGACTCGCGTGGGAAAAGACATTCGCGTAACAGAAACCCATCAGGTCCGCCCTTGAAGTCACGATAGCCGGGGTCGTATGGGCATTGCGTCTGGGAAGTGCGCAGTGCAGCAGCGTCACGTCGAGATTACATATATATCTATATGTTTGTATATCATACATGTCGGCGGTCGGTCATGCCAGGGGGGGTAAAGGCCCCCCACGGGGGGGTCGCGGCCATCCCTTGGGGGTAACCCTCCCCTGACCGGCCAAGTTTTCCTGTGGGGGGGGGTTTAGTCGTGAGGACCTTTTCTTGGTCCTCGCAGCCACATTTTTCGCGTATAAGTGCAGTTTTTGCATAAAAATTATTACAGTACAAACCCTATTCGAAGCATTAGTTCGTTACCTAATTTTTGGCGCTCATATTCTGGGTATAATAATGGGGTTTTTTCTTCTACATTTAAACAAACTCGTTAACACCAAAATACACACAGACATAGGCGCAAATTCGCGGGGGGTCGGGGGGGTCCGGACCCCCCAATATTTTGAAATTTAAAACAAGATTAACACAGCTCATTCGGATTTTATTTACATGAGAGAATTGTGAAAATTGAAAATGTTGGAAAAATTTTAAAATTCTTCCTAACGATAATGACTGTTCAAAATATATACAGTTAGGCATTGGTACGCTGTAGTTGCATTTAACATTTGAATTGCCAATGCCACTTAACATTTAATATATGAGCACTTACAAAACTCCTTGCGGTAATCAAATGTCTAATTTTGTACCGCCTATTGCAGCACCTTCACAATTGCCGTCCAGACTCGTTTTGGTAATCGTTAGTGAAAATTTTTGTATTGCTTCGGTTTCAACAATATGTGCTGCCTTTGGATTTCACATTGTTTTATATATTATATGCTTTATGCCCATCTTTATTTTGGAAGTCTGAGAATTGGGGTCGACGGCTCTGGGTCGATATCGATGCATTGCAAGGAGAAGGGAAGCCAAAAATAGGAGTCGAATGTCTCCCCTTGGAGGGGAAAAATTTTCAAAATTTACATTTACACGTTTCAGAGGTATATCGAGCCATCCGAAGCATTTGTGTACCATTCATCCCGATTTGCATGCCTTTTATCCCAATTATAGTGCATATATGTTCATATATAATGAAGTTGATAGTAGCAGAAAATATCTCTCGACCGAGAATGGTTCCAGTGCTCTAAGACTGACAGGTATAGCGCTGAGTGAGCACGCTTAAAAATAGTGAATTCCAAAAATGATACTTTGCCGAAATTGTTTCTTTTTCAAACTTGACCATATGTTTTTAATATGTGAGTTGATTTAGAGGTGCTTCCCACCACCCGGTGCAGAGTTTAATGCGCTTTATGCGTTGAAAATGTTGGTGGTTTTGCGGTCGCTGTACAACAGTTGTAATTTTGCTGTAAAAGCAATGGCAAGGGGCCAAGTAGATTCCAGTCCAAATAACTATGAAGCCCCTAAATATTGATATCTGTAATAAATTAATAACTGTTAAATTATTTAATTCCAGCATTGTTAATTTGTATCGACAACACATAATGTCTATTGTGCAATTCTTAAAGCGAAAGGCCCCTACTACTACAAAGGGGGCCGATGACTGTTACCGTCACCAGTCCTAAGCGTATTTGTACTAATCATGCCGAATCAAATAGTTGCGTTCGCCAAAGTACGCCAACGACTGCGCTTGATCCTATGGAAATTACCTTCGGGTATTCTGCTCCATTTCAGCCCGATGCATCACATTATGATAACCAGATACATATAGTGAACGGTAAATCAAAGACACTAACATTTCAAACCGCGTGGTATGAAAAGTATCCATGGCTGCACTACTGCGCTGCCGTGCGAGGTGTCGTATGCTACTACTGTTCTAACGCGACGCGTAAAAACCTCACAGCCCTTGCGACAAAGGCAGATTCCGGCTTTACAACTTCTGGATTCAAAAATTGGAAGGGTGCCCTGGAAAAATTTGCGAAACACGAGAAAAGCGAAAGTCATCGCTTTTCAATACTACAACTACGGCAACAAAAGCAGCCTGTCAACTCCATGTTATCCAAACAGATGGAAGCAAGCTTCATGCTGCAGAATGCTTAATGCTGTCAATGCTGTCTCCAAAGCGCTAGCCACCAAAAGTACCGCTGAAGCATTTCAAATAATATACAGAAATGCTGAACGCGAAATTGCTGAAATGGATCTAGTCCCAATAAGTATGGCACGTAAGCGACGACCACCAGCACGTTACACAAACCCCAGTACTTAGTGATACCAGCATCTTCTGCCGAAGCCGAGCGCAGCTTCAGCGCGTTGCGTCGCTTGAAATCATGGCTGAGATCAACTATGGGTCAAGACCGGCTGCACCACGTCGCCGTATGTCACTGTCATCAAACTCGTATAGATCAATTAGATATCAACAGTTTAGCCGCCGAATTTGCATCTAGAAGCGAGATACGCAAGAACACATTTAAGATATGACTGTAAGTTACGTTAGGTGGGATAAGAATGTGTAAATTTCTCGCTTTGTAATATGCTATATTATTGTACCTGTACCTGTGGGTGTATTGGGAATGCAAGTATCCCTCGCATTTTCTTTGCATATTTTTGGAAAATCTGCTGAAGTTCACGTTTAAAATTGGATCATAAATTTCTGATTGACTTGGACCTCCCCAATGTTTTGGAAGGATTTGCGCCACTGCACACAGAAGCACCTATCAAACCTATACATGAACGTCACAGTATATATTTTAATAGTATAGCTTATATAATGTATATAAAACGTATATATGTATATCGACAATGCAGAGGCGATAATAAAGCTTTAACGCTCAATGCAACGTACCAATAAGCCCGGAAACATATTTTGAGACAAAGTTATAAAGATTTTCCGCCTTAACAACAAAAAAAATCTGGGTGAAACATATTAGTAGGTATAGGTGTATGCTCAAAGATGTGTAATGAATATGTATATTTTGCTAAACGAAACCAGAGCTAGAGAGATGTTCGCAAGACAGAGCCCACAATGGGCTTGTTGTGGGTATAATAATCATAGCAGCATAGCAGACATTTAATGTCTAAATATCTAGTTAGTGTTAGCATATAAATAAGTATAATTCGTTTAACTTTTACTTCAGGGAATGACGTCGTCAACAAAAAAGCTTTCCACAAATTTACGGCCGTACATGCACCTTTAGCAACAAGCAGGGCAATTTGCGCAAGGTTTTGCACTAAGGTCCTACTTGTAAGCTCGTCGAGGAGCCGTCAAGCCCCTTCGGGGTGGGGGGGGGGGTGCTGCGCACCCCAACCTCAGGGGGGATTACCCCGCTGGCTTTTCGGCCTCGGGGGGGTGGGGGTCCGGACCTCTGCCGGTTACCCCCTGCCGGCATGTATGTTGTATATGTATGTAAAACTCGGCCGTATGTATGTACTATTGAAAGATTTGGTGTTCTGACAGCTCTTGTTCCAGAGCTCAATTTCATGTTTATTTTACGTTCTTCTGAAAAGAGCTATACGCTCATCTTACGTACCGCTATAAAATGTTTTGTTCATTGTGTTTGTTACAAACTGTGCGACATGTTACAGAGAACCGAGGCAAGAAGTAAACATACATACACAACATTCCTTACTTGAGTACTTAGTCATGTTATATTTGTAATCGGACGTGATGCTGCTGCCCCACGCGCTTGTAAACGCGGTGCCCAAACGACGCCTGCTACCGTAACCTCACGGGCGGAACTAACGTTCTCATTCTATACCATCCTTCTCGGTAATGCCCAAGACGCTAAGGGGCTTAGCAAGCCGAGTGCGCTTCACGGAAATTATTCGAATACCGCCGGATTGGTTGCGAGGTTCGCTACCGTAACTTGCTCACAGGCCAAGCAGATCATACCGCTATTTCTTATCGTGGGCTCAGCCGTAAGTTTCAGTTGGCTAAATGGTTGGGGTTGGCCAAATACAGTTTCCGCTACATTCATTTATTGCCGCAGTGGCCCCCACTATTGTCCGACAATCCCTAGGCGTTTAACATCAGATCGCTCCCGCTACAAAATTCAGTGGGTGGTTCCCCAAATCCTTGTCGACGTTGAATCTTTGGAGCTCCAGCGCTCAAATTCCGGACTTCAGTCGTAAACGTTAATTTGCCCACGACTTACCCTAAAACTTACGACCTTCCCGACGTTAAGCCTGAACGCAGTTCGTCGACAGGGGCAAGGATTTCAAACCACTTACATATATAGCTGCACACAGCATCAATCAACGCAAGGACACAATGGGTTTGCAACAATCATTTATTGACAAGCAAGTCGGTTACACATTCCATTACAAGGTAATCACAACGTTATACATTCGATAACATTACCGTACATCTCTAAAGCAAATGGCAACATAGGCACGTAGTTCACGCAAGTAATTAGGTGGGATCAAACTCTGGGCTCTCTAAATTGGGGAGGTGAAGGCCCCCTGGCATTTTTCGGTTCCCCTTGGTTCAGAACAGGTGCCCCCCGTTCACCGCCTCTTAGAATTTTTTGTTTCTAATCGGTCCAACGTACATAAAATTTGGTCAGAATTTGTACTAAAATTTCGTTCTGAAGTCAAAATTTGCTTCAAAATCGCTTTTTGTCCACATCAAAAGCGTTTTGACAGTGTTTCCGACACGATTTTTAACCGTTTTCTCTTGGCAAAATGAACCCAGACAAAATTAGGCGCCCCCCGGTTCGGAACCTGGGCCCCTCGCAAAATTTACAGAGCCCAGACTAGGGATCATAACCTTACTAATCGAACGTACACAACCGTAAGCTTGATTACCAACAACACCTGTTTAGCTTTCGCGAATATTCAGGTGATGGCTGAGCTTAATTTACTAAAAGAAAAGGGAAAATGAACAAGCATGTCCAACAATACAGCTACCATAGCGCCAAAAGCTAATCGATCGCTCAATAATGCCACCCGACATGGTTCAGGTAATGTGAAGGCTAGTAATAAGTAAATGATTAACAAACAGAAGGGACAGCCCATTAAATAATATAATAGGTTCGAGTACTTACCCTACGGTTACAAAGGAGAAGAAAGAGGAAAGAATGGTGGAATTCGATGCAAATCCTATTATATGACTATTCTACTAAAAGTTAATATGACAAAGTATACAGGGTGCAATTTTATACGTTAATAACACTTGACAATAAATTAATATAACAGCAATCAATACTTCAACAGAGCAGTGCGGTACGAATCAATACACTAATGAACAGTACGGTACATTCGAATGGCATGGCATGACAGCAGGTGCACAATAGCTCACAATATTTATTGTAATCTCTTATATCCCGACAAATTCATTTAAAGTCCAAATCCTTAACAGTTGCGATAAGCTTTCCAATCCATCTTGTTCCTGGGCAGTTTTTAATGTCATGTTCATTAGGCGACATCCTCATAATCAACGAATCAATACACTAACGAACAGTATGGTACATTCGGACGGCATGGCATGACAGCAGGTGCACAATAGCTCACAATATTTATTGTAATCTCTTATATCATGACAATTCATTTCACGTCCAAATCCTTAACAGTTGCGATAAGCTTTCCAATCCATCTTGTTCCTGGGTAGTTTTTAATGTCATGTTCATTAGGCTACATCCTAATAATCACTTTCGGGTCAGGATTGGTCACTCCGAAGGAATATTATTATTATATTTTGTTACTATTCTTATATATGGGTCATTTCACGAAACCATGTAACTTGGTTGGAGGGGCTACATCGGCACTTTTTGCCCCACACCACCAATCTTTTGGAAGGAAATGTAATGGCGCTGTGTGGTGTAGTAATATGTTGTCCGACGGTCATTATAAGGTATGGTGGACTTCTGTGCCCCTAACATAGCAGGAGCTACGGGTCCACAAATCGGATGGACCAAATGAAGCCAAAAACACATGTCCCACTGCAAACGTTCACGGTATCGCCAGCACATGATACATGTGTGTTTTTCATTTCACTGTGATCGTTTGATATTTGCTAATTTTTAAGGAAAAAATCAGGGGTAAACATAGACACTGAAGCTGACGCCAAGCTTCAGAATTTTTTTTTCGTGACATGTAGCCCCCCCGACCTAGGTCAAATCTGACAACTCGCATACGCTGGTAAATAATGTCAAAGTGCACTAGCGCCAATAATTCTATATAACCATAATCGTAATCGGTACAGGTGTCAGTGAAAAAAAGAATGTGAGCGTATGTATATATGTTGCTTAGTTATGAGCCCTAATGTCACAAAGTGCCAAAAATGAGGTATGCGAAATGTAGCCCCCCCCCCCGACCTTACGAAAATTCAGTTTAAAAAAACCAAAATTTAGCATACAGTCTTACAATAGGCCGTATAGAAATATAGTAACTCCCCACTAGAATCGGGCCATGTAACAAAAATTTTTAATGAAAATGTAGCCCCCCGACCTGATGTGTAGCTCCCCCGACCGCACATAATTAAGTTAGTTATCATAAGGTTTCACGCGTTATATGCTATAGAAAGGTGTAGGTCCCCACTCGACTTAAGGTGTAGCTCCCCGACTTGAGGTGTAGCCCACCCCCCCCCCCCCGACTTTAGGTGAAGCCCCACCGACTTTAGGTGTAGCCCCCCCCCCCGAATTTAGGTGTAGCCCCCTCGACTTCAGGTGTAGCCCCTCCGACTTACACATATCGGGGTGTCAATTTTTACAAGACCTATGGATCTGCCTGAAATTTTCTGTCGGACATCTCCCACTCATGGTTGGTTTGTGAGCTTAAATTGGTATCTGTATGTGCTCGTATCCGTTGCGCTAGAAAAACTTCTGCGACACGCTTGTTCTAAATTGATCATTTTTAACCTCAAAGGGTGTCTAGCGGCACCAATTATAGGCCACATGTCCTCCAACTGGCTTGACCACGAGCCTTTTGTCCGGCTTGCATACAAACAGACCATAGTGCACGTGTCGCTGCGTCAACCTATAGAATAAAGACTTATTTCGGATTAAAATTTGAACCCCAGGGGGCTCTTTGCGACCCCTGTAACAGGTTTCAGGAATTTCGTTTTGCATAGAGACGTCGATATTCGAAAAATTCAAGGTTTTTTACGTCGGAAGGGGTCTAAACACTGCACATTCGAAAACGTTTCATTTTGGCTTCGAAAAGTGGTGTTTAAAATTACATGCCTTCTTGAAATGATCCATATATACGTACCATTATTGGGAGATAGTGGAATATTTCTTGCTGATGCTAAAAACGATTGGCGACTCGGGAATATTTTTGCGTAATCTTGAAATATCAGCTTAAAATAGAGTATTCCTTTCGTAGTCACAACATTTTTGGGCAATATATAAACTTTTCGTTGGCAGTCTCAGTTGCGCTCGTGAAGTCTGCCGACTTCTTACATAAATTTTCAGTGCTGTTACATATTTTAGCACTTGATCCACTCTAGCCGTTCACTGCTTGAACGAGTGAGTCTTCCTAGCACTAGCTGTATTGTACAAGTGGTATTCATTGCTTTAACACTGCCCTACTTGCTTTGCCAGGCTTGTTCATTGCCTGAACGGCCGTAATATGCGTGTTCACTGCTTGAACGTCTCCGACCGCGCTGTAAAATATACATAAAACATAAAGCCTGTTACGTGTGATTACATATGACAACTGTACATAAAACCATGCTCGCTCCGTTTCACACTCACTTGAAAGATACTCGTTAATAATTGCCAAAAGCCAGACAATTATAAATCTTACTTTATTAAGAGGATATACTTTAATTTTTGGAGCACCAATGTCGCGCAAATCTCTCTCTGCATCAAAACGGAGATCTGTTGACACTGAGAACCTGAAAATGTTTCAGCTGCAGCAAGCGGAAGATTACGCGTGAATGCATAAAACAACAAAATTCATGTTAATTTGGTAAAAAATATTATGGTTTTGTATCTTTTGTATTTTTCTGCTTCGATACAATAAAATGTTGACAAGGTAATCAGAATGCAATCTTTGAAGTAAATTCCGAATAATTCTTTGTATGTAAGTTGAAAAGTTGAGAGTTGAAAAAAAGTTGAAACTGCTTAAAATGTAACACTAGATGTTTTACTGGATTCGTTGGCTTTAAGAAAATCTGTGCTATCGATAAAATCACATAATAACTTGTTCAACAGCTACAAGTGATCATTATTTCTTCAACACATCTAAATCATATTTAATGTTGATCCAAAAAAGTGGACCGATTTATTATTCTGAAGATATATGTGACAACACCAACATTGTTTTGATTTTGCACATTTGTAGCATTGCTTCGGATCAAAATTAAGTCGATTTTCAAAATACCTCATTCAATTTTAACGTTGTCATCGGACAAAGATAAAAACCTCTCGTATTGTATTTTTATTTTTCCAGGCTCTCGAGATATATTTATTCAAAATCAGTAAATCGTGAAAAATGACCAAAATCCATCCAAAGCGCCAAAAGGTTGAAAGGCGAATGCTGTAAGAGTAGTTTGCCGTATTTTATTTTCTTTTAAAATATACATTCTTTCCTTAATCTGACTCGTTATTTCTGAAAAAAACAAACATATTTTGTTCGATAAGCAAAATTTCAGTTTAAGTAAAACATAATTGAGTTCATAATTAGTACACCTCAAAAAATTCTACCGTTTTTGCCGAAAATGACCCAAATTCGACGGGTTTTATACTTGGAACTTCACATTACAAGCTCGGAATTTTTCCGCAAAGTGAGTCAAACAGCACCTATTCAGCCCGAGCCGTTGCAGAGATATTGCCGTTTTCGTGTCTTTTTGTCCCATGGGTCATTCAAAATCCCGTTTTTACTCAAACCTATAGCATAAATACAGTTGCAACACATCATAATGCATGTCCATAAGATGAATTGTTTTACAAAATGAGATGTGTTTTGGGTATCCTAAGGCTATTCAAACCCTCATTACGACCCAAGCCTACAAGCGCAAATCACGACAACAGCGGCAGGTCATATACATGGATGCTGGATTGCATAAGCTTCAGATGATCCATATTGATTTTAGACAGATGTGGGCGTTGTCATATATTTTCGGCTCTTTAAAAACTTCTTTAAATCCGAGATCCAATAGAAATATTGTGCAAAACTTTATACAGTGTAAAATATCTCTGCGTGGTTGTTGAAATACAGGGAAGAATATGATTTGTCTGATATTTATTGACCCATCATGAACCTATTCGGGCCATTTTTTCGGCTGGAGAAGGGGGAAGGGGAGATGTTGGAATCTGCAGTAACAACCAGAATTTAGTGCACATTAAATCTAATTCAAACTAAATCGAATGATATCTCAATACATCGGTGTCCGTTTAAATGAAATTCGTTAAATTAAACGGAAAATAACATCTATAATTGTTCTAACACGATCGAACTTTGTTAAGTTATTTGCAGACGGTTCTCGTTTAAACGACAATGATTGAAATCGAAAAAACATCGTTGACTTTAGAGCACATAATTCTGACTGTTACTATAACTTAAGGCCACAAAGGCATGTTTTAAGCATTCGACAATGAGCTATCGCGAGAGTCAATCGTCACATCCGAAGGTGAGTTATGTATATCACCAGGATTTTTTTTGTTTTTTTCGGGGTGTGCAAAAGTTTGCAGATTCTCAAATTAAAGTGTGCATTCTCAAATTTCAGGATGCAAAATCAAAAAGTTGCTCGAAACTTCCAGTCATCTCTTCCCATTCATATCTATGCATTATATATGGTGCCATGCTTATCTATATTGCAATTTTGTATTTAGACCAAACGTCTTAGAATATATAAGTGTTTCGGCGTAAAATTTGGTACTGACATGGCTTTCAAAACAAAAGAAATTTGGAATTTAAATTAAAATTTTTTTTTCGAAAAATTCAGTGTTTGAGGTGTGCATTCTTAAATTTTAGTGTACAAATACACAGGATTTTGCACAAAAAAATCCTGTATGTCACCCTAAAAGCCAAAGAACGGACACTGTCAATTTACAAACGTTATTTTTCGTGCATTGAGTGTATGATAACTTTTGTCACCATGATGATATTATTACGTAGTGGTCATAGCAACAATCATAACCAAAAACGTACCATAAAGCTCGTTTCCTACCCAAAAGATAGTTTTCAGTAATTACGCCAGCAATAGTTCGCCCTTTGCCAACACCGGCACCATCGCCTGAAGTCCATTTTACACTTGTGTTAAAAGGTTTTACCACTAAAACACAATAGGATGCCGGACTCGATGGAAGATTGCCGCCCGCTATTTAACCAAATGCGACCTCTTTCGTGACCTTCTCCTACATCGATTTCTCCAAACCACCCCTTCACTGATTAATTTCTCATCGCTTTTGATGCACAAGGAAAAAATGATAGTAATGACGAAGGAAATGTAAAAAGATGTAATTTCGGCGTTAAATTATCAAAAATACAGAACTGGCGGCATGTAGACTGGAAAAAACAGTTATTTTAAAGCTTTGCTCACTGATATAAGCTATTTTTGTATGGGGTACAAAATCTGAATATTTTCCTATGAAGGTTACTCGAAGTACTTGCTAGGGGGCGCCCATACTTCGTTCCGCCGTTTAGTGCAAGCGAACCCAATACCCTCATTATTTTGGTTGCTCACCGGCTCACGAATCGGGGGTCACGGCCATACATAGTCGCTCCCGGGTACGGTTTACCGTTCAGTGCGGCTGGGATTTCATCTTTCCGAGTGGGTTAGGGGACGCCCATATTTTGTTCTGTCGTTCGTGGAAACGCACCCCGGTGCCCCACTCCTTATTCTGGTTGCTCACCAGCTTACGAATCGCGGGCCCACGACTATACATGGTTGCTCCCGTGTACCGTTTGCCATTCAGTGCGGTTGACTTATGTGGACTTTTGACAAACTAATCATACACGCGATGTCAAAATTAGCACGGTACTTAAAACTAAAAGTAGTGCTATAATTAAATATTTATTGAAATGTTGCAGTTATAGTCTTAAATTTGTCCTTAAATTCGAACAAAATCTTCAGAAATATGCAATAATTAATATAAAGCAAAATTATCTGGACCGAGAGGCCACCCCATATTTGTTGAACCACTATTCAGGCAGCCACTTGCATTGTTGGGATGGGATCCGAATAAGGTCGAGAAGCCAGTTCAGGTTCTCAAGTGTTCCTTGGGTTGCAACTGACCCCGAACTTCCAAGCCCACGGTAATACCCGAAATGTCCAAATCTCTTTCCAAATCCCCCATGCTCGTAATTTTCATCCATATCCGTCACCAACTCGGCAGAAACCCTCCATGTTCAACTAAATCCAAAAAAAATTTTGTCTCTATCTTTAGTTTTCTATAAGCAAAATGTTTTTAAAGATTAATCTTCACTATTATATCCTGAAAATACGTGTACGACAGTAAACATACATGAAAATCATGGAGTAACCGGACTTCCGGTTCCGGCGAAAATCGTGTTCCGGCAAAAGGCAAAAACCATACCGAACCTGAATTCCAGTTAAAAAATTTTGTTTGAAATTTTCCACGTTTTTGCTTCATCTGTAGTCCAAATATTTGCGATATATATACAATGATCAAGTTCCCATACAACCAACCAAAAGAAAAGATTAACTCAGCAAATTTGCTCAGCACTTCAGAAAATATGGAAATATTTAGTATTTTTAAGCAAAATTGATCCCCACTTTTAATTCACCCCAAAGAATGAACATGGGGACCCTCGAAGTTCCCACCACTTTTCGGAGGGCTGTGGACAGGCCAGTTTTATGCAGTCACTATTAAAGCAATTCCACATTGCATTCAAGTTATATGTGTAAACAAAAATTAAAATTAACACTTTTCAGCGTGTTCTTACGTTTCCACGTGGTTTCTCCACTTTTTGGTTTCTAAGATAATGTGGTTAGAATATTATTCGAAGAATAAAATTACGTATATATATATTCGCTGTGACGTTGTTCTGTTATTGGTTTTTCAAATAATTGTTATCACACTATTGTGTTAAACGGATATTTTTCATCGTATTTTCGCCAAGTATCTATGACAGTCGACTCTACTTAGCAATGTAAAACTTCTGATTTCCTTGTCAACGGCCACGGTATATCGTGGTCGTTTTCGGCTTTACGAGCTAGGTTTATAAGCCACATTGTCTGGCATAAACATGAATTTATTTAATTTTACCCCATTTTCTCGCACACAGCCGTAGAGGCTACCCATGTTGTTGTATCACCGCATTTACACCACACCCATGCTCTTGGACCACTAGCTTTCCCCTTCAACCTCTTTTTGGACCCCCAGATTTAAACCTCCCCATGTGTTTGGACCACCAAATTCAGACCCCCAAGTTTTTGGACTACTAAATTCAGGCTGATGGTCCAAGAACCTGAGATTCTGGCTTTGGTAGGTCGCAGAACCTGGGAAGGTCAGGATTTTGGGGTTTAACATCAGTGGGGCGTAAATTTGTGGGTAAAAGAACATGTGTTCAAGGACATGGGGTAGTCGAATCTATGATCGCAACGTGGGTCATAAGCCTGGGTGTTACGACCAAAAACGACCACGACGTGCTGCCGCTGAACAAGGAAGAGCTTAAGAGTGTCTCACCCTACAGTAAAGTCTCCTGCACTGGACTCTTGGTTTACCAAAACCGGTGGTATATGCCTTTGCCCGAAGAGTGACGCCCTTAAGATATCTTATATTATCACCAGCGGTGCGTCGTAGCCGATTTCGGCCTTGCCACCACCGTGTTTATGACCCATGTTGGACGACATAATGTAATTACACACGTTGTTCTCGGACAACCAATTTCATTAAAACGCCATGTTCTTGGACCACCAAATCCACATCACCACCATGTTCTTGAAAACTAAATTCAGATCCGCTAATTTAAACTCAAATCCGCTCATGTTGTTGACCAGTAAATTCAGGCCCCCAACGTTCTTAATCACTAAATTTCTGAATGGTCACGCTTTGGCGTTAAATATCCGAATGCATTTTTCGAAACTTTAACACCATCGTTGGATGCTCTCAGGAACATGGTAGATAAGAGTTTAGCAGTCAAGAACATAGTGGATATTGACTTTATGTCTCAAAAACAACGGAGGATCTAACTTGTTCAAGAGTATGGTGAAGAATGGATTTTATGGTCACACAACGTGACAGAAGTATACATATGGTGGTACAAGAATATGGCAGAGTATAGAATTTATGGTCGAAGAACATGATGGGAGTATGGATTTAATGGTTCATTAACATGGTGAGGTACGAATACTTAAAAGTTCAAGAACATAGTGGGGGGTACGGATTTGGATTTTCAAGAACAGATAGTCATATTTACGATATGCACAATGTGGTTCATAAATCTGACAGGGGTAAGGCAGCAACAGACTGTGGGTGATGATACGGGAAATCTGTAGAGTGTCACACTGTTCAGCAAAGCCGAATATCGTCGGCTCTTAACTTTACTGTTTTATATTCTGAGTTATCATAGCGAAAAAAGTAAAAGCAAATTGATAGGCTTTGCTGGTCCATCGTTTACAGGAAAAGGTAACAATGGAATTAACAATTCATATCAAAATAACAGCTATACGCTCTTCTTTATGCCAATAAATAACCGTTCCAGCCCAAAACCTATGTTAAACTATGTGACAACTGCAACCTAATACCACTATTCCACCTATGTGAAGCTATGAGTCATAAAGCCTCATTAACATTTACTGAAAAACCTACTCACCAATAAGGTAGCCAGCGCGTTCTCCACTCGGCAGTAAGTACTCGTGTTTCTGTGAAGAGTACACAATTGCTTCAAGCTGCAGTGCTGACAGCTGGCCGGTGTCGATAACTTCTTCCGGTATAGAGACACTGTAATGAATGTCTGGCGGAAGCACGCTTGCAAGCGAACTAGTTTCCACCACGGGATCCGGATGACGCAAGCCCGATTTTACTAGAAAAATTCAGAGATAAAATGGAACGTCAACGATATCACATGACCTGTCTTATCAATATAGGGGCTCCAGGCATTTCGGCGTCACCATATGAAAAATATGACCTCACCCATGTTAATTACCCAGATATTTTCCTGTGCGACTAAAAATTATCAAAATTGTTTTTCTGATTTTGTGAAATTTTTCCTATATTACCTAAAAGCCACAAAATTTTTCCCAGCGGGGCCAAAAATCTCTGAGATTTTTCTTTATTAAATATTAATAATTCTTTCAGTTGTTAAGTTACACAATGTCAATGTTAACGTTTTCTGACAGATAAAGCACTCCTTGATCCCAAGAGCCAAGTTTTTGGAATATAACTATATCGCTAGTGGACTTTCCAAATTGGGGGAGAGGGTGGGGGCTGGAATTTTTCGGTTCCCCCTGGTGCAGAACAGGTGCCCCCGGTTCATGCCCCCTGACAAATTTTGGACTCCACCCAGTTCACCACCTGTTTGTTTCCAATCGGTCCAAAGTACAAAAAATTTCATCAAAATTTGTACTAAAATTCCGTTCTGAAGCCAAAAATTTCGCAAATTTTGTTAAAATTTGCTTCAAAATCGATTTTTCTCTCCATCAAAAGCGTTTTGGCAGTGTTTCTGACTCAATTTTTAACCGTTTTTCTCGTGCAAAATGCCTCCTGACATATAAAATGCAACTATATAGAGCTCCTCCGCTCTAAATAATATCTCAAGAAGACCCATATATTACCTTTGTTTAAGAAGATATCGAAGTTTTCTTGTATTTAGTCGTTTGGGCCCATTTTGAAACTCATTTTTACGTAGTTCTACAAATACCCACAATAACACATCATGTACCGCTTCACAGAGCTTATCTCGTTGTAAAGAAGACCATTATAATTTGATTGATTATGGCGATATTACGGTTTTTGTGTATTTCGGGTCTTCGGCCATTTTACTCAATCCTACAGCATAAGTAAGTAACCGCCATACTAACGCATCAAATATATCTACATAGAGCTTCTTTGCTCCAAATTACTGCAAAAATTACTACACTTCAAAAAACGTTTTTCGATTTGATTCGTTTTTTCACCAAAATGAGCCAATTTTGAACAGTTTTTGGACACAACCTGATTCAGCCTTGGAATATTGCAAAACATTATTGCTAGTCATCATTACCAAACGTCGCGTAGACTGTTATCAAATTTAAACTATCCCAATTGCAATAACACAATAGTAGCGAAGGAAACAGAGAAAAAAACGAAACCTAATTAATAATTTTTAAAATTGACTGTTTTCCGGTATCTCGTGTTGGCCAGACGCGGCATCGTTCGACTCCTTTCCATAAGACCTATCATCCATCGATACCAAAATCACCCATGCAAATCTACTTACTGGGTAACTGACCAAAAAACCCTATTTCTTAGGCTTCATTACAGATACATCACTATAAGTATCTTCCTGTGAAGCCCGGCGAACCAGGAGATTGTAAGTTTTCTCCGAGAAATCACAGTATCGCACTCTATTTGGGGTAACTTACATTTTGACGGCATATATTC
>JASANE010003354.1:0-42843 GCA_030248225.1 Trileptium ribeirensis | reverse complement strand
AATAGTTTTCAATACAGGACTTTACTAGCTTTGGAACATATATCATCCTTTTGCTTCAACAGAATGAGAGTTAGCATCTTCTTCAACAGTTTGCATTACTAGATCACCAGAAAATCATATATCTACTTTTACACCATACGAATATCGATCAGTGTCTGTTAATAATCTAACTCAGGCATCAATGATATCAATATTGTATGACAGCGTCTTATTGCACCTTGAAATGCGTTGGGACTCCCAGACGCTTGTCACACGCCAATTTCAGTAATAAATAAGATAGCTCAGGATATTTCAGGAAAGGAGATTGTTTCAGGACTCTCAGTTTTGATCCGTATTCACTAACCATTGAACAACATGGGGAACATTTTCAGTCAAATAGGTTGGTCAGTAGTTAATTATTTTATCGTACAACCCTACCCTAATCATTTTAGAATCTGAAATACAGTTGATCTCTGAATCCAAGACGACGGGAAAATACGGATATATATTATTTTATTTAAGTGACAATTGAATATAGGAGTTGTCGTATTTTAACTCATTTTCATCTTAAGTTTACGTTTTTAATCTTGTATTTTAAACGTATATATAATTGAAACTTATTAGGCATCCTCGTTCAAGCAATTTTCTCCAAAAGTGAAACATAATATCGATAATAGGAACCGATTGTCAAATCGAGCCAGCGGTTCTTCAAGTTTTGTCCAGCAACCAAGAGCAGATCCGAACAGTCGACTACGAAAAAAGTCTAAATATTTATCAAAATCTTTGGAATCAATCTTATCTAGTAAACATAGTAAGCCCAAACATCATCGCCGTGAACAAAACAACAGCCTAAACGTAATCATTGTTCCAAGTCGTCGAGATAGGCGGAAACAACCCAAATTAGACACTCCAAAGTTGGTGACAAAGGCTCAACGCCGCCCGGTGAGCATCAGAGCGATGTTCCGCGGACTACGCCAAGGCCTCACGGCGAACAACAACTTCGATCAAGATCCTTTCAGACATGCTAAGTCGAAGCCAAATGGAAAGAATCAAGAGAAGCAGCAGTTGAATGTCAAAATCAGGTAAGTTTTTTATAGTCAAAGATTTTTTACATTAATTTTACACATTTAATTTTGACTTAACTATTGCATTTTACTATGAGTCCGTCTTTAATTTAATAGAACTAAACATCGCTACGTGTATTGGCTGTGCAATTTTGAGTCAAATCACTGCAGTTATTTTTGAGTTAAATATGCAATTTTGAGTCAAATCACTTCAGTTATTTTTGAGTTAAATACGCAATATAGAGTCAAATCACTACAGTTATTTTTGAGTTAAATATGCAATTTTGAGTCAAATCACTGCAGTTATTTTTGAGTTAAATACGCAATTTTGAGTCAAATCATTGAAGTTATTTTTGAGTTAAATTTACAATTTTGAGTCAAATCACTGCAGTTATTTTTGAGATAAATATGCAATTTTGAGTCAAATTACTGCAGTTATTTTTGAGTTAAATACGCAATTTTGAGTCTAATCATTGAAGTTATTTTTGAGTTAAATACGCAATTTTGAGTCTAATCATTGCAGTTATTTTTGAGTTAAATATGCAGTTTTGAGTCAAATCACTGCAGTTATTTTTGAGTCAAATCACTGCAGTTATTTTTGAGTTAAACACGCAATTTTGAGTCAAATCACTGCAGTTATTTTTGAGTTAAATACGCAATTTTGAGTCAAATCACTGCAGTTATTTTTGAGTTAAATACGCAATTTTGAGTCTAATCATTGCAGTTATTTTTGAGATAAATATGCAATTTTGAGTCAAATTACTGCAGTTATTTTTGAGTTAAATACGCAATTTTGAGTCTAATCATTGAAGTTATTTTTGAGTTAAATACGCAATTTTGAGTCTAATCATTGCAGTTATTTTTGAGTTAAATATGCAGTTTTGAGTCAAATCACTGCAGTTATTTTTGAGTCAAATCACTGCAGTTATTTTTGAGTTAAACACGCAATTTTGAGTCAAATCACTACAGTTATTTTTGAGTTAAATACGCAATTTTGAATTAAATCATTGGAGTTATTTTGAGTTAAATATGCAGTTTTGAGTCAAATCACTGCAGTTATTTTTGAATCAAATCACTGCAGTTATTTTTGAATTAAACACGCAATTTTGAGTCAAATCACTACAGTTATTTTTGAGTTAAATACGCAATTTCGAGTCAAATCACTGCAGTTATTTTTGAGTTAAATACGCAATTTTGAGTCAAATCACTGCAGTTATTTTTGAGTTAAACACGCAATTTTGAGTCAAATCACTGCAGTTATTTTTGAGTTAAATACGCAATTTTGAGTCAAATCACTGCAGTTATTTTTGAGTTAAATACGCAATTTTGAGTCTAATCATTGCAGTTATTTTTTAGTTAAATATGCAATTTTGAGACAAATCACTGCAGTTATTTTTGAGTTAAATACTCAATTTTGAGTCAAATCACTGCAGTTACTTTTGAGTTAAATACGCAATTTTGAATCTAATCATTGAAGTTATTTTTGAGTTAAATATCCAATTTTGAGTCAAATCACTGCAGTTATTTTTGAGTTAAATACGCAATTTTGAGTCTTAATCATTGAAGTTATTTTTGAGTTAAATATGCAATTTTGAGTCAAATCACTGCAGTTATTTTTGAGTTAAATACGCAATTTTGAGTCTAATCATTGCAGTTATTTTTGAGTTAAATATGCAGTTTTGAGTCAAATCACTGCAGTTATTTTTGAGTCAAATCACTGCAGTTATTTTTGAGTTAAACACGCAATTTTGAGTCAAATCACTGCAGTTATTTTTGAGTTAAATACGCAATTTTGAGTCAAATCACTGCAGTTATTTTTGAGTTAAATACGCAATTTTGAGTCTAATCATTGCAGTTATTTTTTAGTTAAATATGCAATTTTGAGACAAATCACTGCAGTTATTTTTGAGTTAAATACTCAATTTTGAGTCAAATCACTGCAGTTACTTTTGAGTTAAATACGCAATTTTGAATCTAATCATTGAAGTTATTTTTGAGTTAAATATGCAATTTTGAGTCAAATCACTGCAGTTATTTTTGAGTTAAATACGCAATTTTGAGTCTAATCATTGAAGTTATTTTTGAGTTAAATATGCAATTTTGAGTCAAATCACTGCAGTTATTTTTGAGTTAAATACGCAATTTTGAGTCTAATCATTGAAGTTATTTTTGAGTTAAATACTCAATTTTGAGTCAAATCACTGCAGTCACTTTTGAGTTAAATACGCAATTTTGAATCTAATCATTGAAGTTATTTTTGAGTTAAATATGCAATTTTGAGTCAAATCACTGCAGTTATTTTTGAGTAAAATACGAAATTTTGAGTCAAGTCAATGATGTTATTTTTGAGTTAAATTTAGAATTTTTAGTCTAATCACTGCAGTTATTTTTGAGATACATATGCAATTTTGAGTCAAATTACTGCAGTTATTTTTGAGTTAAATACGCAATTTTGAGTCTAATCATTGAAGTTATTTTTGAGTTAAATACGCAATTTTGATTCTAATAATTGCAGTTATTTTTGAGTTAAATATGCAGTTTTGAGCCTAATCACCTGCAGTTATTTTGAGTCAAATCACTGCAGTTATTTTTGAGTTAAACACGCAATTTTGAGTCAAATCACTGCAGTTATTTTTGAGTTAAATACGCAATTTTGAGTCAAATCACTGCAGTTATTTTTGAGTTAAATACGCAATTTTGAGTCTAATCATTGCAGTTATTTTTTAGTTAAATATGCAATTTTGAGACAAATCACTGCAGTTATTTTTGAGTTAAATACTCAATTTTGAGTCAAATCACTGCAGTTACTTTTGAGTTAAATACGCAATTTTGAATCTAATCATTGAAGTTATTTTTGAGTTAAATATGCAATTTTGAGTCAAATCACTGCAGTTATATTTGAGTTAAATACGCAATTTTGAGTCTAATCATTGAAGTTATTTTTGAGTTAAATATGCAATTTTGAGTCAAATCACTGCAGTTATTTTTGAGTTAAATACGCAATTTTGAGTCTAATCATTGCAGTTATTTTTGAGTTAAATATGCAGTTTTGAGTCAAATCACTGCAGTTATTTTTGAGTCAAATCACTGCAGTTATTTTTGAGTTAAACACGCAATTTTGAGTCAAATCACTACAGTTATTTTTGAGTTAAATACGCAATTTTGAGTCTAATCATTGCAGTTATTTTTGAGTTAAATATGCAGTTTTGAGTCTAATCATTGGAGTTATTTTTTAGTTATATATGCAATTTTGAGACAAATCACTGCAGTTATTTTTGTGTTAAATACTCAATTTCTCTTAGTCAAATCACTGCAGTTACTTTTGAGTTAAATACGCAATTTTGAATCTAATCATTGAAGTTATTTTTTAGTTAAATATGCAATTTTGAGTCAAATCACTGCAGTTATTTTTTAGTTAAATACGCAATTTTGAGTCTAATCATTGAAGTTATTTTTGAGTTAAATATGCAATTTTGAGTCAAATCACTGCAGTTATTTTTGAGTTAAATACGCAATTTTGAGTCTAATCATTAAAGTTATTTTTGAGTTAAATATGCAATTTTGAGTCAAATCACTGCAGTTATTTTTGAGTTAAATATGCAATTTTGAGTCAAATCACTGCAGTTATTTTTGAGTAAAATATGCAATTTTGAGTCAAATCACTGCAGCTATAAATATTATCAGACAGTGAGGGTATTTCACATCTCAACTATACACGTCTTCCAGGTGTTTATACGCTACAAATTTGGTTCGATTCATTGAACAGATTTGGTGCAAATCTTCACAGTGTATGAACAATGAAGATCCAGCATGCTCAGAGCATTAATATCACTTATGCTCGTATTGAGTAGGAGAGTACGTCCCACTGAGGCTCTACTGTCGCTCGGCAGGATATGTAATCCTCACCCCTGACAGGTCGTTCAACCCACGGTAGAACGGTCGACAAGTAACACATCCGGGCGAACCTTCCCATGGGAGCCCGAAAGCCTCACCCTTCGAGTATCTAGTTACCACCCTGGGACCTCGGAACTTGGGTACGTATGACTGATATCACCCTAACGTTTTCATTTTCTGCAGAATAAACGGCGAAAATCCGAGATAAAAAACCAACAAAAAACTAAATGTGCCGTTATCTATATTTTTTAGAATTTAACATAGTCTAAATTAGAAATTATTTGACAGCGAGTATTTTTGTGTATATTTTTGCTCAACCAAATTATACCACTGAGGTCAATATGATTTTTTTATTTTGAGGCAATATTAGGTGCGAAATCATTTTTAGACTAAAATAAAGCTTAACATTTTACATCCTTTGTAAATAGGCAAATTAATAGTGGATAAAACAGTTCGGTCATAAGCGGTTTATTAGAACGTAGAATATGACTTTCAAGGGCGCTAGAAAGCGATTTATCGGAACGTGTAATGTGACGACTTTCAAGGGCGCTTGAAAATCGTTTATCAGAACGTAGAATATGATGACTTTCGAGGGCGCTTGAAACTAATTTATGCATGAGTGAACCGAAGCTGCGCCGCCTACCATCCTCTTTTGACATCATGTACAAAATGTTGTTAGAGAACAAACTAATAGGTACAATAGCCTAACGCTATTTCCAGACTTTTAAGTTCTGCGAACGCTTAGTATCTAACTACAAAAAACGTTTAAGTTGCGTTAGCTAACACAATGCCGATTTTTACACTTTCACAATAACTGCCTTACTAAACGCTTAATAGGCTACTTGCATTTTGAATTTTTTTTTATGCTAACACAATTTTTGATATTCTTAACGGTCTGATTGGGTTGCGAAGATTTCTATGTTGTATACAATTCTATAAATTTTGTGTACGAACAAAATAGACAGAGCTTTCTTATGCAAAAAAAATGTTCGCGAACATAAAGTAATGTAAAGAAGCTGTTCGCGAACACGCATATATGTCCTAACACTACGTTAATAGTAAAAGGGATATTAACTATGCGTTTATTGTTCGCGAACGTGTGTCCATAACTAAATATGTTAAAATAACATATTTTATTCTTAATCAAATTTTAACCAGAAATCCGGAAGCCGAATACAGTATATCGTTAAAGCCGTATGGTTTTTTCGCGAACATGACATCGTTCGACTATCGACGTGCAAGAGTATTTTGGTTGAAATTGCAAGTCAGCATTAACATGTCCTAGTTAAATGTATTCGCGAACGTCACAATTTTTTTGTCGATAAATGGGTGCGTTTGCCTTTACACATAAAAACCTGTTCGCGAACACTGATGTGGTGATATAATACGGCGTGGCGAACACTGATTCCATACTTCAATTAAATTAATCACGAGTAAAATGTCGAAAATATCAAGAGTAATACAAAGAAAAACGTTTACGTATAAAACCCTAAACGTTCGCGAACATCATATTCGTACGTTCATTGTTTTAATACTTGTTTTTTCAGCATATATATTAAACTGAAGACGTTCGCGAACATTACACTTGAACGGACATTCCTTGTAAACCAGTGTCATAGTTGAGTCACAACAGCCACTCCGGAAATTATCAAATGAGTTTTTGTGCAAACGGCGTTGCGAATGCTTTGAGTATAATTATAACAGTAGATTATTAGGTTTCCTAACAAGATTATAAAACGGAAAAATGTCGTGTTTTGTTCGATAACAAAATCGAAAGTTCACAACTTTAACCTTTAACCGAGAAGTAAGTTGTTGTCTAACACTTCAGAAGCCATCAGCAAGTAGTCTACTTGATCATTTACGTTTACCTAAATGAATTACCTAAAAGACCGATTTTTTTGTTCTCATGTAATTTTATTGATTTCGTGTTCACTGAACAAGCGATTACCAATCGCTAATTTCAAAAGAGGATGGAAGGCGACACCAGCTTAAGTTTACTCATGCATTATCGGAACGTAGAATATGATGACTGTCAAGGGCGCTTGAAAATGATTTATCAGAACGTAGAATATAATGACTTTCAAGGGCGCTTGAAGGCGATTTATATTCTATGTCTACATTATAGCGAAGTAGAACGCGTTTCATCCACGTATCCTGGTTCGTCCTTTCACATGTAAAGCACTTATAGGAATATTGACCCATATTCAAACGGTCGACAGGATACAGAATCTATGCCAAGGATTTCGTTGTCTCGAAGTAGCGCTGGGTCAAAAGATTGGTCCTCATCTAATACAAAGTTTCCGTCAAGTGCTTTCAAGGAGCAGTTTCATGACCCATCAACATCTTTCAGCGAATTTATACAGCCACATTCCAAACTGTCAAATTCGCGAGAGCGGCACCGTAAAACTTTTCAGAAGAATTATTATTTGGAAAAACCACCGCTGCTCGATAAACAGCTAATATCATCAAACAAAAAACCATTGATGAATTGGGTCCTTAACGGTGGAAACCGCGGCACAAGAAGAGGTTCGAGGCGGATACCGACGGGTCGAAAACGTGTATCGATTGCACGAGATCGCTCGTTGCCATCGTTTGGAACGCCAAGCCTTTCCCGGCGAGGTTCGACGATTGTCAAAAATCGAAGCTACTACCAAAGTCTTGCAGCCGGAAAATATTCATCGAAAACATCATTTTTGGATCCTGATCTTAATAAAACTAGACGACCTGATCTTGGTGTCTACCCAAAACCGACCATATACCGTGTAAAAATGGGAAAGTCACCAGCGAAATATCGTGGTATCAACAGGGATATACAAAATCCTGAACGTTTTAGCGGTATCTACAATTTAAGGTCAAATCAAAACCGACTAACCAACTTAAAATCAAAGCCTTCTAAGTTTGGCAGTATTTTGGACCAAGACAACGCAGCATCCACGGATCACTACTCCGAGGCACGACGCGGTTCGCAGAAGCAAGGTTTGTTCCCAAATCCAGACAATATTTTGCCAAGAACATGTTCATCGAATGGTACTATAAATTGGTCCATATTGGAATGCAGATACAGTGATTTGCGTCGAAAATTCGTTAGCAAGGCCAAGTTTAATCGAAAAATTTTTAAACCAAAATCAGGTTCTAGTGAAGTCAAGCATAAGAATACCTCAACGAGTATAGTGCATGATCATCCAAGAAAATCAACTACAGTCGTGGATCGTAGAACCAAATTCGATCAAAAACAGACAAAACGCTTCGGATCAAAGATGAAACTGTTTTTGAGCGACACGGTCCGTCGTGCGAATGAAATCTATAACCGGTTTGGAATTCGAAAACCGCTTCAACGCCGTCAGCAGGATTTAGCCGACATGCAGCCAAAGCACCAAAGAAGCAACAACAAAAAGTCAATACCTAATTCAAAATCTAAACAATTGAGCGTTGCTGCAGCGAATATTAATGACATTCAGAAAATATCTCCGACAGCAAACGGAAACTTACTACAAAACCGAAACAGCGCTAATAATCTCAAAAACCCACCGTTTAATCACGATATTGGCATAAAATACAATCGTCGAAAACGAACCGATCTTGGCGATAGTCGGAAGATTGGCATCGATAACCGGACACATCGAGCCAAACTCCGCCGTCCCAATGAACGTAGAGAATATATTCGACAATCGCTAAATATTCGGAACCTTCGGCCAAGCTCCACCTTGATCTCGCCTGATGATCCAAAAACACAGCTGCAAAACCAAATCAAACAACAAGAACAACTGGCTGCTGTGCGTCGTTCTCTCTCAAGCAGCGTGCAAAACGCAGATAAATTAAGGCACCAACATCAGCTTAAGCTACAAACACGACAACTTGCACCATTTTACGGTTCAGATTCTCTGACTGGAACGCCGGGAATAGACACGATGTCGACAAACTTTGGACGAGATACATTTTTTGGTCATCGAATTATCGCTAATCCAAATATTGGTCGTCCGCAGCTGATTGGAAAACTGTAGTTTCGTTGGCTGAGCTGTATGCGTGTGTGTGTGTGTAAAGGATGATATTGAATGAAATGTGTGTAGAATGCCGACTACAAACAAGATACTACCAAACTTCAGAGGAGATACATTTTGTTCGCCTTAATATCAGGCGTCTACATTTGATCGGAAAACTATTAGATTCAATGGAGAAGTGGTGTGTATTCAAGTTGCTCTTAAAAATTTCGATGAATACCGACTACAAACAGGATACTGCCGAGCTTCGAACGAGATACATTTTTCGGTCGCTGATAATTGCTAATCCATAAATATCGGACGTCCACAATCTACATCTTCATGGACAAACATGGTATTGGAAATACACTATACAATACCAAAAGAGATTTGATTGAAGATATGGCCAATGTAACCTTTAGGGGCGGAAGTGAAATGCATGCCATGCCGTTCTCGATATACTAAGCCTAAGCCTTGGTCTTAGCCTGAGCTAACGCCCTTGTATGAGCCATGTACTAAGCCTAACGGCGCCGCCCCCGAACCCCCGCTCTAAGCTGTTCTTTTTTCTAACGTTATAACGTCCGGCTTCTAAAGGTGACATGTGCCGAAGATATCACCGTTCAGCAGAACGCTTACCTGTTCAAGATGTAAAAGTCATATATATTAAAAGTGGAACAGTTCTTCACCGAATTCAATACCGAAATGAAGCACGTTTTAGTTTAGGGATTCGGGTAGCCGACTAATGATAGCAGGGTCAAACATAGGGACTTATTGACCTTTTAGGATACCTATACTTAACTTTTTTGTGAAACTTAACTAGAACCAAAATATACTTTCAAATTTTGTGAACAAATGGAACATACCAGCATCAATTGTCAATCACATTATAACGATGTTGTGTGCATTGTTTTGTGCAATGCTGCGCATAATTTTTTGTGATCACTACGTATATCTCTTCAATAAATGACCACACCAACCAAAAGCATACCTACTAATTCGGAAGCCCAAATATTTGGATTTTAACTGGCGAACTTGGCTTGTACTTATTATTATTTCTATTAGAGAAAGGTGATCATTTACGTATAATAGTTTAGTTTGAAAGCTCTAGTTACAGAACCGTCACACACCGGCTGCCATTCTTAATTGTGGCACATTTGTCTATTAACATGATGAATCAGTTGCAGTTTTCGTTAAACGATTTATTTGAGCTTTCATTACTAAAGGTGCGGTCACACGCCAAACTTTTTGCTCAAATATTGAGCTAAAAATTCTTGTCGTATCACTTATCACGTATATATGGTCTTATCACTCACCTTATGGGAGTGATAAGATTAGATATACGAAATACGTATTTCCAGTAACTGCAAAGGCAGACAGTATCGGTGCTGCATTGCTATAGGACAGTGGTAAAAATTCATAGGTTCCCAAAGTCCATCTACTTTGGGAAAAGATAGTTCTGGCGGGTGGGTTTCCCGTAATCAGGGGTAAATATGGCTTGGGGCAGTCCGGTCTGTTAGGGGTAACCTCTTCCCTCTATAGGCATTGGTGATGAGTAAAGGAACTAGATGTGACTAACCCATAAGATGTCTAGCAATGACTCAAAATTTACCTGCAAATTGCTGTGTAATTGACATAAATGGTTTTTGTCACAGCCGCATGGCTGTAGCATTGCGTTTTATTTGGTGTGTGACTGTGCAAGGAATGCATTGTGTAAAGATTTCGTGGTTTATATTTGTCTACTCGCAAAATAGAGCAGTATATAAAAAGCTTTTTTACGTTTTAAAATAATGCCAAACCGTGCGATAGCTCGAATTTTCATAATTTTAATTCAGCTAGGTTTTCAGCAATAATATCGCTATTTTGAAGAAATCCAATATTGTATATCACGTGGATACGAATATCGAGAAAATTGGAGCAAAAACAATCTAAAAATAACATGAGCAAAAATGTTTACGTTTGAGACAATTTTTAAAGCTTTAAACTTCATAGCGGTTGGTCAACGTTTTTTCGTTTCGGATAAAATTGGCATTTTATATGTCCAAATCTAAAAAACCTAGTAGTATATTATGATTTCGACTTTCACTAGAAACTCATCCAATATTGTATTCCACGTGGATTCGAATATCGAGAAAATTGGAGCAAAAAAATCTAAAAATAACATGAGCAAAAATGTTTACGTTTGAGACAATTTTTAAAGCTTTAAACTTCATAGCGGTTGGTCAACATTTTTGCGTTACGGATAAAATTGACATTTTATATATCCAAATAAAAAAACCTAGTAGTATATTATGATTTAGACTTTCACTAGAAACTCATCCAACACATGCAGATACTACCGGAGGATTTTACTCTAAAATTACTATTTTTACTCAAATACCTATTTTAAAATTTTTTCATCATAAATATTTAAAAAATAATTTTTCTGGCGAGTATAATTATGTTTTAGAAAATTTTAATTTCATTTTATGGCTATTCATTGAGTAACATTTTCATGATGCTTTCGTTTTCAGTGATATCTACTAAAGACTTTAGATGTCTTATGTACTGGGACTGGTTCTAGCCCTAAGGGATCCTAGCTGCACCAGTATTTCCTAATGTGGTACCCAGACGACCCCGGATCCTCCGACTCCCAGTGAACTTGCGGTTGACCTAATGTTAGCA
The DNA here is from genome assembly GCA_030248225.1 of Trileptium ribeirensis. Classification (NCBI taxonomy): domain Eukaryota; kingdom Metazoa; phylum Nematoda; class Enoplea; order Enoplida; family Thoracostomopsidae; genus Trileptium; species Trileptium ribeirensis. The sequence continues at coordinate 31,268 of JASANE010003354.1, read as the reverse complement.
AGCCTCCGGGGGGTAAACTAGTGTGTCCGACCTGGTCTATCTTGGCCCATGCGCTGGAGGTTTGAAGCTCGAGGAAGGGTTAACCCTTAAGCTTGCTCACAGATAGTCAGGCTGACCGCCTTTCGCTTATTTCCTGGGGTCTTAAGATCTGTGTTTTCCATTATTTTGAGATTTTCACCCGTCTTTATAAGCACAACCGAAAATCGTTCATTAGATACTTGTCTCCTTAGCTATCATTTGATAAATTGCACTCGAAAATCACAGATACTCTATTCATTTCCAAATAGCCGAAGGTACACAAAACTTAACAAATTTATAACATTACAGCATAACCATTCATGAGTGCCCAATCCCGATTCGCGGGATCGACACGTAAGCTCGAGACAATAATTGGCGTAATCCTAAGTGCTGTTGATTCTTGAATTGCAACCCTGCTCGCGATCTTAGTGTCATCTCTTACAGAGATTGATACCTGGTCTGACTGTTTAGCATGCAAAAGAAAGTTACTGGCTGCACCTCGACTTCGGGTATGATCTTTCCTTGAATTGCCGGTCTACATACGACCTTTGCTTCAACATCTCTTACAGAGATGGATACCTGAGCTGACTGTTTAGCATGCCAAAGAAAGTTACTGACTGCACCCCGACTTGGGGTATGATCTTTCCCTGAATTGCCAGTCTACACACGACCTTTGCGTCAACATCTCTTACAGAGATGGATACCTGGGCTGACTGTTTAGCATGCCAATCAAAGTTACTGACTGCACCCCGACTTGTGGTATGATCTTTATCTGAATTGCCAGCCTACACACGACCTTTGCTTCAACATCTCTTACAGAGATGGATACCTGGGCTGACTGTTTAGCATGCCAAACAAAGTTACTGACTGCACCCCGACTTGACTTTCGGGTATGATCTTTTCTTATATTTCGCAAAGCACTGTCGCAACATTAAACAGTTACCTGAGCTTTCTTAAATGTGATACGCTCGCACGGAGACCAATATTTTATTTCGAGGTATGGCATCACTTGCGCAGCGCTGTTCAACACGAGATCGTGATCTCGCTGCTCAATATTCCACCCGTCCCAGCTTCAAAAATCATCATCGTTTTATAAATGATAACCATGATGCGGCTACCTACCATCGTCGCACGGCTTGGAAGTACACGTCTAAGATTTTGAAGATCAGTTCAAATCGATTTGAAATGCTCACGAGGGTATTTAGTCGAATTTTAATGGATGCGCTCCAAAGATTATTTCCGATGTTAATTCTCTCCTCCGACTTGCGACGCAATTAGCTCCACCGTTTCAGTTCTCTTTAGCTTGCACACTTTCTAACACTCGATGACAATGTATAAATCCGTTTCTAGGATCTTGCGCAAAACTTGTGACCAAATGCAAATACCTTATGCTACCCGACCGGTACGCTCGAACCTCTGTACAAATTATGCCCGCCGCGTATTGGAACCAGTCAAGACAGAAACAATTTTTTTTGGAAATTTCTGCCAGCACTTTCAAAGCTTCGTGGTTCTGGGCGCAAGCACTTACGGTAGCGCAGAGCATCCACCCGACGCTCCATCATCTGCAAGAGCGACTCTGTGTTGAGAAAGTTACGCTCAGTTCAAAATGGACTTTTCAAATCAAGACGAGCATGCGTTGCTTTCCTGAATGCTGCATAAAGAAAGACCCAACGGGTAAATCACGAGATTAAATTTGAAAGGCAAACTGGCAACAACCGCCAAGCAGAAACAGAAAAAGAACCGGAACTGTTAGAATTTTCCGCTCGACTATGTAATAGAATGCCCATTTGTGGTATTGAATACTGAGGTCCAAAAATGGCAGAAATTTGAAAGTTTAATTAGTGTTTTGAAAGTTTGAAAAGTAGGCGTTTAGGCACCCAAAATAGTGTTCTTTCCCCTGGAGGTAGGCAGCCGCGAACGTACGATTTGAGACTTCCAGAGTTCACTGATAATAGCTGTCACGATTTAATTCCCTTTGGTTGTGAGTTGAGCCCAAAATTTTAGGATTAAAATTCCTGTGTGCTAGTTTTGACAGTATTTCCGTAACTGCACACCTGATCTTAACCTCAAACGAGTAATCATTGGCTATAGTAATAATAAAACAAATACAGATGCACACCAGGACCGGTCTCTTGAGGCCTAAATCGTAATTAGGTACGAAAATTCTAGCTGGATCCTCCGGATTCGTCTTGACACGCTAGTGACCAAATAATACAAACGAAATGTTATCAATAATTATAAATCAAAAAATTTAAATGAATTACGAATGCGCACCGGGATCGGTCCTCGGGTCGCTCGGGTGCCTAATCACGTAAATCTGAAAACCTAATTTATATGAGCTGTCTAACTGATGCCCCCGAACCATCCGGGGTATACTCATCCAGCAACAATCTTAGAGCACTTTATTTCAAAAATACATGTTTGTACTAAAATGCAACTGCCCCTAGGCTGACACCTCAGCTGATGTGCAAGTAGTCAGATCTGCAGGATACTTATCATTTGAGTTCCCTAGTATATATTCTCTAACAGTGCGAAATCGGGCCGCAAACATTTAAACACCCGGGTAGAGCGTGACGGACAACGAAATATTATCAATATGACGTATTTTATATGAACAAAATAATACACGTTAATCGTCACCCGCACCACGCAACACCGTTATCCGGCCGTGCTTCAGGCTCAAATTTGGAATTTTGAAACTAGGTTTTTGATCAACTTAGCTAATGTCTAAAAATATCGGGCTGTTACATTATCTTTGGTCCACGTAGATCATGATGAGCCCATGAAAGAATGCTGAATGACAGTAATTCTTAAAAACCATGAGGTAACTGAAAAACTGAAGGCATAGCAGTAAATCCTTAAAATAGAACAGCTTTCTGCGGGGTTTCGAGGTGTGACCGCCACCAAATTATTCTTAGGCTTTTAGTAAAAGGCTCAATAGGGATCCTAGATTAGGTTAAGGGCTTAGACTTAGGCTTATTATATGGAGGGCTCGAGAACCTGTAAATAGTTTGTGTTCCTCAGCTTGAGTTTGCCCAAAACGAATGGAGTCGTACTTCTCTGAAAAAGTTTTGTGAAATTATTTAAATATATATATTTTATGAAATGAATATATATAAATAAATATATATATTTTGTGAAATTATTTAAATATATATATATTTTAAATACTCATCTATATATTTATATAACAACGAATAGTTCAATGATTAAAAAATAGTTAACATTGAGCACAGTATATATAAATGTGTAAAGGAATTATTATTCTTATAGAAGATCAATGGCTGCTGGAAAAGCAGCAACGTGGTAGTTAACAGATATTCATTATATCAGCCATTTTATTTATATATAACCTCAAAATTGTTAGCACTAAATTTCAAGCATAGGTTTTCAATCTCTTGGTTTAACGAAAACAATAGTTTTTCGCCCGTATTTACCAACTGCCTACCGACTCTGAAACATTTGATCACTTATTTGACCAGTTCTCTTTGGCTCCACTCAGCTCTTCAGCCATTATGGCAGGCTCGGCCCGGTTCGGTGCCACGCCCAGCCGATCCAAAAGCCTAAATGTTCACTTCTACTATAATGGCAGGCTCGGCCCGGTTCGGTGCCACGCCCCGCCGATCCAAAAGCCAAAATGTTCACTTCTACTATAAACTAATTTGATCAAGATATAAAGACAAACGCTCGTTATATAAACGTATTTTAGCTACAGGAAATCGACAAAGTAGATACTTTGCCAATCGTTCATACGCTAAGTGCGATAGTTCAGAGCACATGAGTTTTACAAAAAAATTACAAACCTGACGAACCCAGCGAAGCATCATTAGTTATATGTCACGACAAGACGACGTTTTAAAGCAAATGATTTAGTGTCTATTTCTAAATGAAATGTTCTGTTGATGTTTCAGCGGCACTTTTGTATTGATATCATTTACAGCGGCTCTAAGTTGATATCTATCTACTAGTGCCAAGCCTCATCACTTTTTTGTTTAATTGCTGTTTCCACACTTCCAGAAGTCTCACACCCCTGTATGGGCACAAAGTACAAATTTATATTCGTGTATCTGGAAAATATACACTTTGACAAGAAGGTATACCGAATACCGTCAACAAAACTATAACAATATTGGGTGTTCATGCATGACATCGTCAGAAAATGTCAATACACCTAGCAAACTACCCTTGAAAAATTTCATGAAAGACATCCTTTGTTTGAGACACCCTATTGCAGATTGTGGGATACATAGTTTCCAAGCATAGAGGACATTATAGCGCGAATGCGTAAATAAATTTTTAATTAAATTTTATACAATGAATGTGTAATTACGTTAACCATTATTAATTAATTCTATATAATTCGTTCAGAGATGTGTTTCTAATGCTTGTTGTTTCCATCCTGTGCCGACTTCAGCTTCAAACCGATTCCTTGCGTCTTTAGCAAAAGAACCACAGATAGTAACACTTTTAACACTTTTAACTTTGATATAATTCGTTCAAAGATGCGTTTCTAATGCTTGTTGTTTCCATCCTGTGCCGACTTCAGCTTCAAACGGATTCCTTGCGTCTTTAACAAAAGAACCATAGATAGTAACACTTTTAACACTTTTAACTTTGATATAATTCGTTCAAAGATGTGTTTTTAATGCTTGTTGTTTCCATCCTGTGTCGACTTCAGCTTCAAATCGATTATTTGCGTCTTTAGCAAAAGAACCATAGATAGTAACGCTTTTAACACTTTTAACTTTGATATAATTCGTTCAAAGATGTGTTTCTAATGCTTGTTGTTTCCATCCTGTGTCGACTTCAGCTTCAAACCGATTCCTTGCGTCTTTAGCAAAAGAACCATAGATAGTAACACTATTAACACGTTTAGCTTTGACGTCGTGGCGGAAATTGTTACAATCATTATCCGTATTATTAGTACTTTCGCTTTTCAACAAACGGTGATCGTATTTATTAGATTTGGAGAGTAATATCAGGTTTGTTGAACCGGGACCAAGCGGTGGGCACACTGAGTGATGTTGATGGGTAGCAGTAGGATCATTGCGGCTGACGTCGTCATGAAGTAATCCATTGATCTGATCCAGATCCCGGCGAATTGTTCCAGCGTAACTCTTTCCTCGCAACTTTTGTGAATGATTTTCAATGGCTGCTGTTGTCGACGACGATATTCTTCTTGTTCGACTTTGACGTCGCTTTGATGAATTATAATAAATTGAGGAATAGTACGCAAACATACTATTCATTCCTTCGGTTACGTTGAGCTGTAGCGCTGCAGTGGCATTATAGATTGAAAACCTACGACGGCCTTCACCAGCTCCAAATGAAAATGCGGCATCAGTACCTACGCCAAACGTTCCGCCACTTCCACAAAATAATTGACGATGTGAGTCGGTAATAACTGTAAACAGTATCGGATTGACAGCTGAGTTTAAATAGTTAATCCAATACGTTGTAAGCATAAGGATATAAAACCGCTCAAGAGACAAAGCGCTTAGTAAGTTCTGAGCGTACTCGATTATCATTGAAACGATTAGGATTGGTAACCATGAAACCGTGTAAGATAGCAATATGGCCAGAACGATACGTGTAATTCGTCGATTAGCCCGCTTGCGGTTGAACGATTGAGCAAGCTGGGTACGACCCCGGAGTCGAACGATTACACTTAAATATAGGGCCCACGTCACGATCATAAATGTTAAAACCGTAAGTGTATTGTATATTGTAAACGCTCGACGCGACCGGACATCTTGTTCAATATACGGATTACCCGTGAGGAGCGTAGTAGTTGATTCGGTTTCACTTGCGTTATCATCAGTGCTGATATTCGAAATTCGACGACGATGATGATCAGAGTCCGTCCAGCGTTCCAGCCCAAAATCATGATCTTGTTCATCCGTATTGTATCGAATCGAATAAATACCACATTGATAGCGGGTAACAGCACTACCGTTTGGTCCGAAAAATTGTTCCGGCTGAACGCTTGCCGAAACAATAAGCGGTGACATTGCAAGTCCAGCGACCAGCCAGCAGGCTGCAACTTGCCAAACTGCAAATTTGAGCGTCCGACAAGTTCGACTATGGATCGGATGACATACTGCAAGATAGCGATCGATACAGAGCATCATAAGGAAAACTGCTGAGCTCCATCGACTTAGCCCGGTTGAGAAATTATAAAATTTACAAACGGTCATACCCCAGGGCCATTCCTTGATAACATTTCGGGCGATCACTAGCGGAATCCAAATCAGATAGAGAAAATCAGCCACAGCTAGATTAAATATAAATATATTCGATATTGTATTTAATCGAGCGTAGCATAGCATTATTATGATTACAAATAGGTTAGCCGAATTTCCGATAACACATACGGCCCCAGTTAAAATGTTGAAAATTAAAAATATTTGCGGTAGTTGACTTAGTGAATCAACAAGTTTGTGTGTCGATTCGGAATTATTGTTGTTGTTTACAAACAAAAATGTTACGTTTGACATTTCTCAAATATTTATTTTAAAATTTACTTAAATTCAATTACAGTATTGTCTACAATATGCGATATTTTTAAACTTAATTTTAAAAAACTAAGTGTCTTAGGCTTTATGTTAAAGGAAAATATATGTCTGAAAGTTTAAATATATATAACGTTTACAGTGATTAAAACATGATGTATATATGGTTAAGTGAAGTATTTTATGTATTATGTTTTTGCGTTTCGCTTAAGACAAGTTTTTAGGTGACACTTGAGTTGCCCCCTCTCCCCTAAGCTTTGGTATAAAACGGACTTCATATCAACGGCAAGTTCTTTATATAAATTTTTGTGAGCAGAAGATCTATTACACGTTCTTCCAGAACTATACTGTTTACATAGTTCTATTGCGGGACATAAAATTTTCTGTCATTCTAGTTTCAACAGTCTGGCAACCCTAATATATAGTAAGTAACTAGCATTCGAGGGTGCAACGGAGCGAGCATGGTTTCACCTAATGGTCATTTTGTGTAATCACTTACAACAGGCTTTGTATTTGATGTATTAAAACCCTAAAACATATGTAACCTTGCTCTTGCTGGAGACGCAAAAACTTCGTTGACCCTAAACCCATTGAAACAACTGAAAACGCAATAAGTATTGGCGCTAGACTTTAGATAACCAAACCCTCGTAACCAGCGTACCGAAAAACCTATTCATAGAACAACCTTTATGCCCTGTACGCAATACATAACCAAGATACTGAGGACAGACTACATATATTCTGGCGAATCGGTTCATTGGCACTAAACTGTTTCAAAAACATCTTAAGAGACATCAAGTATTCGTGCTGAACCCTACATAAATAAACCGCCAAACTTAGTTTGCCGGAACAGCTATAGATACCATTCCTGGTGCCCAGTACGCTATACATATCCAAAAAATGGAAACTCACTACATTTTGCACTACATTATGGTCTTCGACCGTAAAACCCTTGAAACCCCATGAAAAGGTATAATGTAGTCAAGTTCTAGATAGCACAACTATCGTATCCAGAGTGTGTGATAACCAAAGAGGCACTCACTGTAAGGCAAAAACACAATAAATTATGCCGAAAATTTAGGAATCGGTATTTCTGGCAAAGCGTCGACAAATCATATGCGGCCTACAGAGACCCGGGGAATGGTCCCACATAAAAGTCTTGCTCAGCAATGTTGTAGATATATATGAGTTGATTCTGGAGTTGAATACCATATGGAGTGAATTGAATACCATATGGAGTGAATTGAATACCATATGAGTTGTGTTGCTATATATGAGCTGCAAAAGACCCGTATGGCCAGATTTGGTAAATAACAAGTAAAAACATGTATTTTGCCATTTTGAGTAAAGAGTTGGGTTCGGAGCTGTTCGTGTTGAACCAAAGGATATATTCTTATGACTTTTGTTATCGAATAAAATCCCATACACCCGAAGATGGGTTATGATTCACAGAAACAGACAAAAAAGAAATTTTGACAATTTTTCCTGCCTCCCTCAGTGGAAAATCAAAAGCAGAGTAGATGCTTTAGCTTAACATAATGCTTAGCTTTCAGCTTTACAAACTGGCCAGACGGTTGATGGAAATACTGGCACCATTTGGTTCACAGACACAGTAGCGCTTATATAATTATCTATTAACTACGATGTGATATAAAATTAAGAGTAGATAGCGAACTAATTTAGTGATAGCGTAAACGATTTAAGATAAATAAACGTGCTGTTGTGAGAAATGTATTTTGTATGTTACACTGGCATTTGAAAAAACCATTAAGAGGAGACTATCACTGGATTCAAGCTACATCCATCTAGCCTTTATTTTGAACCACATCTTTTATGCACTATGGCTTTTGAACTATTGTCAAACAGTTCAAGCTAACGCAACACTACCGAGTAAATCCATGGTGGGTGTCTTATTGGGCTTCCAACCTAGCGATTGCAAGTGGATTTTATGCTTAAATGACCAAAACACAATTTTATAACATATGCGTAATGAATTTTGGTAGTTTACAACAAAAAACAATTAAAAGAATAATTTTGATTTCAGGTTTTATCAAAAAACTGGAATATTTCATAAATTAACCTACACCGTTGGATTTACCCAGTGGCTAATTTCGACTATTACATATATTAGCGGTGTCTTCAAAGCATTTGCAATATTTAAGCGTTGTGCTCCTCCGTTCGCATTTTAAAATGCTTTGAAGACACCGCTAATATAGGTAATAGTCGAAATTACCCACTGGGTAAATCCAACAGCGTCTTCAAAGCATTTGCAATATTTAAGCGTTGTGCTCCGTTCGCATTTGCAAATTTTTGTATAAATACTGGGCTTTATAATGTCTATTGCATGAGGGCTATATTTTTTCTGAAAACTTCCGCAACGTGCAAAAGCTAAAATTTTCCATTTGGACAAAAGGTACCTATTGCCTCGGCGCAAAACTTATATAACTTAGCTACGGCAAACTTATTTATGTATAACTATAAATTAGTAATGTACAACGCAGTATTATTCATAACTCAATTATGCATAACTTATTTATGCATAATCTAGTTTTGTATAATTATATCTTACTATTATGCATAACATAATTATGCATAACTTTGTTATGCATAGCTATAACTTAGTTATGTATAATGCGGTATTATGCATAACTTAGTTATGTACAACGTAGTTTTATGCATAACTTAATTATGCACAACATAGTAATGTGTACCTATAACTTAGTTATGTAAAACGCGGTATTATGCTTAAGATAACTATGCATAACTTTATTATGCATAACTATAACTTAGTTATGTATAATGCGGTATTATGCATAACTTAGTTATGTACAACGTAGTTTTATGCATAACTTAATTATGCACAACATAGTAATGTGTACCTATAACTTAGTTATGTAAAACGCGGTATTATGCTTAAGATAACTATGCATAACTTTATTATGCATAACTATAACTTAGTTATGTATAATGCGGTATTATTTATAACTTAGTTATGTACAACGTAGTTTTATGCACAACTTAATTATGCACAACATAGTAATGTGTACCTATAACTTAGTTATGTAAAACGCGGTATTATGCTTAAGATAACTATGCATAACTTTATTATGCATAACTATAACTTAGTTATGTATAATGCGGTATTATGCACAACTTAGTTATGTATAACGTAGTTTTATGCATAACTTAATTATACACCACATAGTAATGTGTAATTATAACGTAGTTATGTAAAACGCGGTATTATGCTTAAGATAACTATGCATAACTTTATTATGCATAACTATAACTTAGTTATGTATAATGCGGTATTATGCACAACTTAGTTATGTATAACGTAGTTTTATGCATAACTTAATTATGCACAACATACTAATGTGTACCTATAACTTAGTTATGTAAAACGCGGTATTATGCCTAATATAATTATGCATAACTCAGTTATGTATAACTATTGCCTAATTATGTCAGGCAGAATACCGTGGTATTATGCATAACATAAATATGCATAGCTTAGATATGTATTACTATAACTTACTATTATGCATAGCTTAATTATGCATGACAACTTAATTATGGATAACTAAGTTATGTATAACTTAGTTATGTATAACTATAACTAATTATGCATAACTAAGTTATGTATAACTTAGTATCATGTATAACTTGATTGTGCATAACTTCGTTATGTACCACTATAACTTAGTATTATGCATGATAGCTTAATTAAGAATAATTTAGTTATGTATAACTAAAACTTAGTATCATGTATAACTTAATTGTGCATAACTTCGTTTATTATGCATAGCTTAATTAAGCATAACTTGGTTATGTATAACTATAACTTAATATTATGTATATCTTAATTGCGCGTAACTTCGTTATGTATCGCTATAACTTTGTATTATGCATAGCTTAATTAAGCATAACTTAGTTATGTATAACTATAACCTAATGTTATGTATAACTTAATTGCGCATAACTTCGTTATGTATCGCTATAACTTTGTATTATGCATAGCTTAATTAAGCATAACTTAGTTATGTATAACTATAACTTAATGTTATGTATAACTTAATTGTGCATAACTTCGTTATGTATCGCTATAACTTTGTATTATGCATAGCTTAATTAAGCATAACTTAGTTATGTATAACTATAACTTAATGTTATGTATAACTTAATTGCGCATAACTTCGTTATGTATCGCTATAAATTTGTATTATGCATAGCTTAATTAAGCATAACTTAGTTATATATAACTATAACTTAATATTATTGTGCATAACTTCGTTATGTACCACTATAACTTAGTATTTATTCATACCTTAATTAAACATAACTTAGTTATGTATAGCTATAACTTATTTATTTATAACCTAGTTATGGCAAGAGTGACGACCTTTATATTTTATTAAACTTACTCAACATCGCCGAAGCAAACAAAACAAAATCAAATCAGCATACATGTCACGTAAGAAATCAACGAGAGAACACGTACTCTGTTGAGTAACTGTAAAAATTGGCCAATTGGCCGGTTTCCCGAGTTCAAACCAAAAACTAGTGATAAAACATGGACTGTTTAGGGTTCTCCGCAAAAAGATACAAAAAACCGACTTTTATAATCTATGCGCGTGCAATATAAACGTAATTTGTAGGTTTTGAAGAAAAAACTAACAAATTTTCCAATTGATACGGTTGTTTTAATATATTTCTGCCGTTCTAACGGATTTTGGAGTCGAGGGGGGAGGGATGGGGTAAAAATACTTTGGCGATTGCTTTTGCATTTCGATTTAAGTCTTTTGCGACAAGCGACAATATATATTCCATTTATTTGGGTATAACTTTATTTGCTTTTGCTTTTCGATTTTAGTCTTTTGCGACAAGCGACAGTATATATTCCATTTATTTGGGTATAACTTTATTTGCTTTTGCTTTTCGATTTTAGTCTTTTGCGACAAGCGACAGTATATATTCCATTTATTTGGGTATAACTTTATTTGCTTTTGCTTTTCAATTTTAGTCTTTTGCGACAAGCGACAATATATATTCCATTTATTTGGGTATAACTTTATTTGCTTTTGCTTTTCGATTTTAGTCTTTTGCGACAAGCGACAGTATATATTCCATTTATTTGGTATAACTTTATTTGCTTTTGCTTTTCAATTTTAGTCTTTTGCGACAAGCGACAATATATATTCCATTTATTTGGGTATTATTTTATTTGCTTTTGCTTTTCGATTTTAGTCTTTTGCGACAAGCGACAATATATATTCCATTTATTTGGGTATAACTTTATTTGCTTTTGCTTTTCGGTCTTAGTCTTTTGCGACAAGCGCCAATATATATTCCATTTATTTGGGTATAACTTTATTTGCTTTTGCATTTCGATTTTAGTGTTTTGCGACAAGCGACAATATATATTCCATTTATTTGGGTATAACTTTATTTGCTTTTGTTTTTTGATTTTAGTCTTTTGCGACAAGCGACAATATATATTCCATTTATTTGGGTATAACTTTATTTGCTTTTGCTTTTCGATTTTAGTCTTTTGCGACAAGCGACAATATGTATTCCATTTATTTGGGTATAACTTTATTTGCTTTTGCTTTTCGATTTTAGTATTTAGCGACAAGCGACAATATATATTCCATTTATTTGGGTATAACTTTATTTGCTTTTGCTTTTCGATGTTAGTCTTTTGCGACAAGCGACAGTATATATTCCATTTATTTGGGTATAACTTTATTTGCTTTTGCTTTTCAATTTTAGTCTTTTGCGACAAGCGACAATATATATTATATTTATTTGGGTATAACTTTATTTGCTTTTGCTTTTCGATTTTAGTCTTTAGCGACAAGCGACAATATATATTCCATTTATTTGGGTATAACTTTATTTGCTTTTGTTTTTTGATTTTAGTCTTTTGCGACAAGCGACAATATATATTCCATTTATTTGGGTATAACTTTATTTGCTTTTGCTTTTCGATGTTAGTCTTTTGCGACAAGCGACAATATATATTATATTTATTTGGGTATAACTTTATTTGCTTTTGCTTTTCGATTTTAGTGTTTTGCGACAAGCGACAATATATATATTTATTTGGGTATAACTTTATTTGCTTTTGCTTTTCGGTCTTAGTCTTTTGCGACAAGCGACAATATATATTATATTTATTTGGGTATAACTTTATTTGCTTTTGCTTTTCGATTTTAGTCTTTAGCGACAAGCGACAATATATATTCCATTTATTTTGGTATAACTTTATTTGCTTTTGCTTTTCAATTTTAGTCTTTTGCGACAAGCGACAATATATATTATATTTATTTGGGTATAACTTTATTTGCTTTTGCATTTCGATTTTAGTCTTTTGCGACAAGCGACAATATATATTCCATTTATTTGGGTATAACTTTATTTGCTTTTGCATTTCGATTTTAGTGTTTTGCGACAAGCGACAATATATATTCCATTTATTTGGGTATAACTTTATTTGCTTTTGCTTTTCGATTTTTGTCTTTAGCGACAAGCGACAATATATATTCCATTTATTTGGGTATAACTTTATTCCGAAAAAGTTTCTAAAACTAGGTTTCCAATTCAAGTCTGGTTTATATTTTGTATTGAATAAAAATCGTTCGAAGCATAATGCAATAATAGCAACTTCGACAGTTGGAAATATAGTCCATTAGCCTACAATATAATCTCTATAATGCGGCAATTTGAAATATTAACATCGATAGGTCATTTTGGTCTCGGCTATAAGCAGCCTCATGACTTGAAGTGCGCGATTATTAACTCACTCAAGAGTGAGAAATTTGATAAAACTGATAAACATTTTGAACACTAATATTTAGACATATATTCATTTAGCGAAAGGCAAAGGGTTATGTATTGTTACTTTCCGTATAGCAAACTTGATGTGAATATGCATGTGGGAATATGCCTATGGCAATTTCATGCCTTTCATTACGCATTTCTATAGTTACTTAGTAAAGAAATAAAGAATACTTGATATTGCTGTATTATTTCATCGAAATGGCGTTCTCATGTTCTTAATAGATGTAACATAATACTGCAATATGTTCTTCCCTACTATACTATAGAAGTGCTATTAGATGTTGACGCCAACAAATGCGTCTTTTCAATCTACTCTTGCTCACTCTAAATATTTTCGTTATAAGAGCGGATGCAGCTGAGATCACTGTTAAAAAATTATACACTTGTTGTAAATGTATTGTTATAAGCAAACTTACATTCTTGGCTGCTGATAAAACTTAAATAGGTCCTTGCGTACATGGTCAATCGCCAACATCATTTATTATCAAAATCCTCAGGCTAAATTATTGAATAATTTGTGATGCCTCGTTTTTGCTAAAATAAAAGGAGGTTAAAGCAAACTTGTTGTAAACTAACTGTCCAAGCAAACTTCACATTCTTGGCTGCTGATAAAACTTAAATAATCCTCTTGCAACAATGTGCTTAATTATCTGAAATTTATCGCATAATAATGAGGCTAAATTATTGAATAATCGCGTATGGCTGAGTTTTTGCTAAAAGAAAGGGAGGTTAAAGCAACTTGCTAAATGATCTGTTATAAAGCAAACTTACATTCTTGGCTGCTGATAAAACTTTAATAATCCCTCTGCAACAATGGCTCAATTATCGAAATTGATCATTATCATCCTCGGCTTAAAAAATGAATATTTAATAATTTGCTAAACTGTGCCGAACGTTTTTGCTAACAAGTAAAGGAGGTTAAAACGAAACTTGTTGTAAACTAATTGTCCATAAAGGTAAAGTTTCAATTTTGCTGTTGATAAAACTTAAATAATACCTTTAACAATGGCTCAATTATCTGACATCATTATTATAAAATCTCAGGCTAAGTTCAGCAAATTCGTGAAAGTGCCGAACCGTTTTTGCTAACAAGAAAGGAAGTGCTAAACGCAAACTTGTCTTGTAAATGTATTGTTCATAACAAATTTTAATTTTGCCGCCGATAAAACTAAAATAATATCTTTTGCAAAATATGCTTTAATTATCTGACATCATTTATTATCGAAATCCTTAGGCTAAATTATTTGAATAATTCGCGAAAGTCGAACTCTTTTGTACGACAAAAAGGTTAAACGCAACGAATAAAAATGTCCAATATTAAAAGAGTACCCCAATTTGTCATCAACACACGTGAAATGATTTGTCTTTAGCGAAAGAATTATATTATATCTAAAAAATTTTTAAATCACATTAATAAACTTATACTAAAATTATAGCAATATGATGTATGTAGACCCTAAAAGAAGTATTGCTAAAATTTAGATGCTTTATGATGCGTATCTCAAAATTTTTTAGATATACAGTAATTCTTTCGCTAAGACAAATCATTTCACGTGTGTTAATGACAAAATTGCAATTCTTTACATTTTGGACATTTTTATTCGTTGCGTTTAGCCTTTCTGTTAAAGGAAAAAGAGTTCGGTAATGAATTTGTAATTTATTCAAATAATTTAGCCTTGAGGATTTGATAATAAATGATGTCAATAATAATCTAGGTATTGTTGCAGAGGGTATTATTTAAGTTTTATCAGCAGCCAAAGATGAAGTTTGCTTTATGAACAATTAGTTTACAACAAGTTTGGATTTACCTCCTTTTCTGTTAGCAAAAACGGTTCGGCACGGTTTTATAATTTATTGATAATTAGCCTTGAGGATTTTGATAGAAATTATGTTAAGATAATTGAGCCATTGTTGCAAGAGGTATTATTTAAGTTTTATCAGCAGCCAAGAATGTGAAGTTTGCTTTATGAACAATTAGTTTACAACAAGTTTGCGTTTAACCTCCTTTCTTGTTAGCAAAAACGGTTCGGCACGGTTTCACAAATTTATTCAGTAATTTAGCCTTAGTGATTTTAATAATAAATTATGTCAGATAATTGAGCCATTGTTGCAGAGGGTATTATTAAAGTTTTATCAGCAGCCAAGAATGTGAAGTTTGCTTTATGAACAATTAGTTTACAACAAGTTTGCGTTTACCTCCTTTTTGTTAGCACAAAACGGTTCGGGATGAATTTTCAGAATTCTATTTCATATTTTAGCCTTGAGGATTTTGATAATTATGATGTCAGAGACACAGTTTGAGCCATTGTTGCAGAGGGATTATTTAAAGTTTTAGTTCAGCAGTGAAAAGACGTGAAGTTTGCTTTATGAACAATTAGTTTCAGAAGTTGGATTTTCCAATCTTCTTGTGAAGCAAAACGGTTTGACTACTTTTTATAAATTTATTGATAATTTAGCCTTGAGGATTTTGATAATAAATGATGTCAGATAATTGAGCCATTGTTGCAGAGGGTATTATTTAAGTTTTATCAGCAGCCAAGAATGTGAAGTTTGCTTTATGAACAATTAGTTTACAACAAGTTTGTATGAATTTTTTAATAATAATTATCAGCTGCATCCGCTACGTATAACGAAAACATCTTTAGAGTGAGCAAGTCGTACAAATTGAAAAGACACATTTTGTTGGGTTTAATGACAAACATGTGTAATAAGCTATGCTACACCTTATCTATTCTAAAATACATATAGTGGGGAAAAACACTGTTTGCAGTATTATGTTATATATATTAAGAACATGAGAAAAACGCATTTTAGATAAATTAATTACCCGCGTATAAGATATATATTAATTGTATTTTGACTGGGTTTTAAGTAACTATGAAATGTCATAATGAAAGGGCATGAAATTTGCCATAGGCATATTCCCACATGCATATTACTGATCAAGTTTGGCTGTATACGGAAAATTAACAATAAACAAGTTGTGCTTGTGGTGATAATTTTAAAGTGATCTGATCAAATATGCCGTCATAGCTTTGTATAATAACCTTTGCCTTTCGCTAAATGAATATATGTCTAAATATTAGTGTTCAAAATGTTTATCAGTTTTATCAAATTTCTCACTCTTGAGTGAGTTAATAATCGCGCACTTCAAGTCATGAGGCTGCTTATAGCCAGAATGAAAATGACCTATCGATGTTAATATTTCAAATTGCCGCTTAGAGAGATTATATTGTAGGTGAATGGACTATATTTCCAACTGTTGAAGTTGCTATTATT
The DNA here is from genome assembly GCA_030248225.1 of Trileptium ribeirensis. Lineage (NCBI taxonomy): Eukaryota > Metazoa > Nematoda > Enoplea > Enoplida > Thoracostomopsidae > Trileptium > Trileptium ribeirensis. Next base: position 14,616 of record JASANE010003354.1, on the reverse strand, counting down.
GCATTATGCTTCGAACGATTTTTATTCAATACAAAATATAAACCAGACTTGAATTGGAAACCTAGTTTTAGAAACTTTTCTAATAAAACTACACCCAAATAAATGGAATATATATTGTCGCTTGTTGCTAAAGAAATAAAAATCGAAAAGCAAAGCAAATAAAGTTATACCCAAATAAATATAATATATATTGTCGCTTGTCGCAAAAGACTAAAATCGAAAAGCAAAAGCAAATAAAGTTATACCAAAAATAATGGAATATATATTGTCGCTTGTCGCTAAAGACTAAAATCGAAAAAAGCAGAAACCGCCCAAATAAATATAATATATATTGTCGCTTGTTGCAAAAGACTAAAATTGAAAAGCAAAGCAAGAAGAACGTACTAAAAGAAATGAATATATTGTTGGCTTGTTGTTAAGACTAAAATGAAAGCAAAGCAAATAAAGTTATACCCAAATAAAATATAATATATATTGTCGCTTGTCGCAAAAGAGCTAAGACCGAAAAGCAAAAGCAAATAAAGTTATACCCAAATAAATATATATATTGTCGCTTGTCGCAAAACACTAAAATCGAAAAGCAAAAGCAAATAAAGTTATACCCAAATAAATATAATATATATTGTCGCTTGTCGCAAAAGACTAACATCGAAAAGCAAAAGCAAATAAAGTTATACCCAAATAAATGGAATAATATATTGTCGCTTGTCGCAAAAGACTAAAATCAAAAAACAAAAGCAAATAAAGTTATACCCAAATAAATGGAATATATATTGTCGCTTGTCGCTAAAGACTAAAATCGAAAAGCAAAGCAAATAAAGTTATACCCAAATAAATATAATATATATTGTCGCTTGTCGCAAAAGATTAAATTGAAAAGCAAAAGCAATAAAGTTATACCCAAATAAATGGAATATATACTGTCGCTTGTCGCAAAAGACTAACATCGAAAAGCAAAAGCAAATAAAAGTTATACCCAAATAAATGGAATATATATTGTCGCTTGTCGCTAAATACTAAATTCGAAAAGCAAAAGCAAATAAAAGTTATACCCAAATAAATGGAATACATATTGTCGCTTGTCGCAAAAGACTAAAATTGAAAATCAAAGCAAAAAAAGTTATACCCAAATAAATGGAATATATATTGTCGCTTGTCGCAAAAGACTAAAATCAAAAAACAAAAGCAAATAAAGTTATACCCAAATAAATGGAATATATATTGTCGCTTGTCGCAAAACACTAAAATCGAAATGCAAAAGCAAATAAAGTTATACCCAAATAAATGGAATATATTGGCGCTTGTCGCAAAAGATTAAGACCGAAAGCAAAAGCAAATAAAGTTATACCCAAATAAATGGAATATATATTGTCGCTTGGTGCAAAAGACTAAAATCCGAAAAACAAAAGCAAATAAAATAATACCCAAATAAATGGAATATATATTGTCGCTTGTCGCAAAAGATTAAAATTGAAAGCAAAAGCAAATAAAGTTATACCAAATAAATGGAATATATACTGTCGCTTGTCGCAAAAGACTAAAATCGAAAAGCAAAAGCAAATAAAGTTATACCCAAATAAATGGAATATATATTGTCGCTTGTCGCAAAAGACTAAAATTGAAAAGCAAAAGCAAATAAATTTATACCCAAATAAAAGTAATATATACTGTCGCTTGTCGCAAAAGACTAAAATCGAAAAGCAAAAGCAAATAAAGTTATACCCAAATAAAAAATGGAATATATACTGTCGCTTGTCGCAAAAGACTAAAATCGAAGTAAGAAAAGCAAATAAAGTCATACCCAAATAAATGGAACCTAATATATTGTCGCTTGTCGCAAAAGACTTAAATCGAAATCCAAAAGCAATCCCCAAAGTGTTGTGTACTCTTTCTTTCAATTTTATTGACAGTGTACGGCCATTTTTATGAACGTTCATATGTCCTAAATACTAATAGCGAGAAGTTGAAAAAAAAACTACACAGAATAGTTGAGTAATGCACCGCATTAGCTACAGACGATGTCCGTTACAGTTAATTCGCGCCAAATTGGTAACTAACTAAGAGTATGTGCGACACTATAAAAAAACGTAGTATCTAGGGGTATGTCGTACACCCTCGGAAATTGATTTACAGTATGGTTGTCACCATGACTGTCTATACGGTAGAGTAACAACTACAGGAGACAAAAGTTCCAAACAGCGGCGACATTATAACGTGAACGCCGCTTTACATTTTGCAATTACGTACAGGGTATCAAGATTTGTATATAGTTTTTGGCTGGCTGAATACCATGGTTTGGCTATCTAGACTCAAGTACGAATATTTCATGCAATTTCAGACGTTTTTACTTGGGTTTAGGGTCAACGAACCCGATTTCCAGAATGTAGTCGGCCTTCAGCAGTTTATTGTGTGGCATAAAACATAGTCTACCTAGAGATTTTTGGGTATGCGGAACACAATTTTTTGCGTAGAGACCAGCACGAATATTTCATACATTTTTAACAGTTTTTAGCGGATTTGAGATTTATAAAGCTCATTTTGAGAATATAGTCTGCCTTTAGTGATTTGGTTATGTAATGAGTACGGGGCATCAAGAATGGTATAAACATAGAGTTTTGGTACGCCGCATATGATGGTTTAGTTATATAGAGACCAGCATAAATAGATGGCCCATTTCACTCTCGCATGCGAGATACTTGTATAAATGTAGATAGCATATTAAATATACTAACTTGTCATGTCATGTAAAATTCATAAATATATTAAAATATCATTTATTTAAGATAGACAAACACCGAAATAGCCGTTTCAAATCGGTTCTATGCTCAAATTAAACGGACTGCTAAATTGAAATGCGATCATGTGCAACGTGTCTCAATGCAACGTTTTCACTTTAGTTTAAGCTATTCATGCATATTATCAAGGATTCCGATAGGCGCCCGGGAAATCTGTAACTGTTTGAATACTCCAGACATGTGTTCTATATATATAAATTAGAATACTCAAATTGGCATTGATTAACAGAATCTTGCTCGATAAAAATTTATTAATTTTTAATTGATACTTTTATGAAAAGTATGTAAGTGGTTGTATTTTTAAGAAGAACGTGTCACAACATCATGTTCGCAAATTAGATCTGTTCCAAAAATAATCATCGATTTGAAATCCGTTGTCACACTTAAGTTTGAAACTGGAATATGTGACGCAAAGTGATATCCATTAGTGACGGCAAGGGCAATAGTCATACAGTGATCTTCATTATATTATGTTAGTTTACAACCAAAACTGGTGTATATTTTCCTAAATGACACGGATTGGAAACGTGCTATAGTTTATATGTGACTATTGCCACACATACGGATGTGCCACTTTGGCCCCCTGTAATAATGCATGACCCAGTTTAAAACAGTAGGAGGAGCTAGAATTTGTCCACAAATTTTCAAATTACTCGGTAATTACCGTATTATAAAAGTAATCAAATATAAAATTACTGGGTGCATAAATTTTCGCAGCCCCCACAAATTTTTTTTCAAATATGTGGGTTCTGGCTTACGCCCAGCTCAGTGTATTCAAAGAACTATGTTACTTTGTGCATTTTGAAAACATTGTCAAATTTATCTTATAAAAAACGCATTCTATGTTTAACTGCGGCAGCAGTAGTTATGCTGTCCAGCAATTTTTTTTATTATTAGCACAGATTGAACCTTGGTCATAGCCACGACTTCAGGAAGAAAGGGTACAACACTTGCAGATGATCTAATCCGAAAATTATTCTGCTTAAGCTTCAATTCTTTATATTCAATTACGGAGCAAACTAGTGCTGGTTAAAACATATCGAAAGCAGAGTTTTCATGCTTGTTATAAGCAACGTAATTGTAAGTTTTAATTTACAATTTTAAAAAATTACTCCAAAGGTGTTTTAAACGTTCAGGATTTTGGCTCAAATTTTAAGCTCAAAATTTAAGACAGAAAATGGTCAACAATTTATTTCAACGTTTGATTAAAATTGGACTATTAATTTGCAGTATATAAATGTTGCAAATAACGATGCTTCTAAATTTTTCCATAGGTTTTTATTAAATTTTTAGTTTTGAATTGGTCAACATATGTTGTTTGTTCCGTACTTTCTAAATTAATATGATACTAATGTTTGAACAATGTAACTCTTTCAAATTTACCAAAAATGCAGAAGGTGCTTTCAAATTTTCAGTTAAATTCGATTAACTGTTTACCTAAAGGTCGACTTTATATTAGGTGAAATCACGAACGTGTAAAAACACATTTAACACTAGTGACTACAGTAGTACCTGTTGTTGCGTCAGCAGATGTTGTCGTAGCAGTTGTTGCAGCTGCTGTTGTATCTGTTGCCGTTATGGTACTAGTTGTTGTGTCTGTGTTTATAGTCGTAGACTGTGAAGTTAGGTTTGTAGTTGTTGCAGTGCTTGTAATTGTCGCTGTAGGTGTCGCAGTGGTACCTGTTGTTATCGTTGTAGGAGCTGCTGTTGTTGAACTTGGATTGGCACTCGAAGTCGTAGTAGTCGTTGTAGCCGTTGTAGTCGGTGTAGTTGATACTGAAGTGCTCGTTGCAGTAATAGTTGCAGTTGTTGTTGAAGTGGTGATAGTTGTTGTTGAAGTACTCGTAGTAGTGGTAGTTGTAGTTGTAGACGTCGTTGTCGCTGTAGTAGTTGAGCTGCTCGTGCTGGTGGCAATTGTAGCTGTAGTGGTTGTGGTAGAAGTCGTAGTGCTTGAAGTTGATGTAACGGTGGTTGTTGTCGTTGTAGTTGTTGTTGGAGTGCTCGTAATAATGGCGGATGTGGTTGTTGTTGTAGTAGCTGTTGGAGTGCTCGTAGTGGTTGAAGTGCTCGTAGTAGTTGATGTTGATGTGTTCGCAGTAGTTGTTGCCGTTGTAGTAGTTGAAGTGCTCGTAGTGGTGCTAGTTGTCGTAGTTGTAGACGTGGAAATCGTTGTAGTAGTTGAACTGCTCGTACTGGTGGTGGTTGTAACTGTAGTGGTTGTGGTACTAGTAGTAGTACTTGAAGTTGAAGTAACGGTGGTGGTTGTCGTTGTAGTTGTTGTTGAAGTAGTTGTAGTAGTTGTGGTTGCAGTTGTACTAGTAGTTGAAGTGCTCGTAGTTGTTGTTGTTGATGTGCTTGTACTGGTTGTTACTGTTGTTGTTGTAGTTGTTAAAGCGCTCGTAGTAGTTGATGTGCTCGTAGTGGTGCTAGTTATCGCCGTTGTAGACGTGGATGTCGTTGTAGTAGTTGAACTGCTTGTACTGGTGGTGGTCATAACTGTAGTGGCTGTGGTAGTGGTCGCTGTACTTGATATTGATGTAATGGTAGTGGTTGTCGTTGTTGTTGTTGAAGTAGCTGTAGTGGTGGTGGTTGCAGTTGTACTAGTAGTTGAAGTGCTCGTAGTTGTTGTTGTTGTTGAAGTGCTCGTACTGGTTGTTGCTGTTGTTGTTGTAGTTGTTGGAGAGCTCGTAGTGGTTGAAATGCTCGTAGTGGTGCTAGTTATCGTAGTTGTAGACGTGGATGTCGTTGTAGTAGTTGAACTGCTCGTACTGGTGGTAGTTGTAACTGTAGTGGTTGTGGTCGTAGTCGTAGTACTTGATGTTGATGTAATGGTAGTGGTTGTCGTAGTATTTGTTGTTGAAGTAGTTGTAGTAGTGGTGGTTGGAGTTGTACCAGTAGTTGAAGTGCTCGTAGTTGTTGTTGTTGTCGTTGAAGTGCTCGTACTAGTTGTTACTATTGTTGTAGTAGTTGTTGGAGTGCTCGTAGTAGTGGAACTGCTCGTAGTGGTGCTAGTAGTCGTAGTTGAACTGCTCGTACTGGTGGTTGTTGTTAGAGAGGTCGTAGTAGTTGTTGCTGTTGTAGTAGTTGAAGTGCTCGTACTGGTGGTTGTTGTAATTGTGGAGGTTGTGGTAGTAGTCGTGGTACTTGAAGTTGATGCAATGGTAGTGCTCATAGTTGTTGTTGTTGTAGAAGTGCTCGTAATGGTGGTTACTATTGTTGTAGTAGTTGTTGGAGAGCTCGTAGTGGTTGAAATGCTCGTAGTGGCGCTAGTTGTCGTAGTTGTAGACGTGGATGTCGTTGTAGTAGTTGAACTGCTCGTACTGGTGGTAGTTGTAACTGTAGTGGTTGTGGTCGTAGTCGTAGTACTTGAGGTTGATGTAACGGTGGTGGTTGTTGTAGTTGTTGTTGAAGTAGTCGTAGTAGTGGTAGTTACAGTTGTGCTAGTAGTTGGAGCGCTCGTAGTAGTTGTTACTATTGTAGTAGTTGAAGTGCTCGTACTGGTGCTAGTTGTCGTAGTTGTAGACGTGGACGTCGTTGTAGTAGTTGAAGTGCTCGTACTGGTGGTAGTTGTAACTGTAGTGGTTGTGGTAGTAGTCGTACTACTTGCGGTTGATGTAACGGTAGTTGTTGTCGCTGCAGTTGTTGTTGAAATAGTCGTAGTAGTGGTAGTTGCAGTTGTACTAGTAGTAGAAGTGTCCGTAGTTGTTGTTGTTGAAGTGCTCGTACTGGTTGTTACTGTTGTTGTAGTAGTTGTTAGAGTGCTCGTAGTAGTTGAAGTGCTCGTAGTCGTGCTAGTTGTCGTAGTTGTAGACGTGGATGTCGTTGTAGTAGTTGAACTGCTCGTACTGGTGGTAGTTGTAACTGTAGTGGTTGTGGTCGTAGTCGTAGTACTTGAAGTTGATGTAACGGTGGTGGTTGTCGTTGTAGTTGTTGTTGAAGTGGTCGTAGTAGTTGTAGTTACAGTTGTGCTAGTAGTTGGAGCGCTCGTAGTAGTTGTTACTATTGTAGTAGTTGAAGTGCTCGTACTGGTGGTAGTTGTAACTGTAGTGGTTGTGGTAGTAGTTGTACTACTTGCGGTTGATGTAACGGTAGTTGTTGTCGTTGCAGTTGTTGTTGAAATAGTCGTAGTAGTGGTAGTTGCAGCTGTACTAGTAGTTGTAGTGCTCATAGTTGTTGTTGTTGTAGAAGTGCTCGTAATGGTGGTTACTATTGTTGTAGTAGTTGTTGGAGAGCTCGTAGTGGTTGAAATGCTCGTAGTGGCGCTAGTTGTCGTAGTTGTAGACGTGGATGTCGTTGTAGTAGTTGAACTGGTCGTACTGGTAGTTGTAATTGTAGCGGTTGTGGTCGTAGTCGGAGTACTTGAAGTTGATGTAACGGTGGTGGTTGTCGTTGTAGTTGTTGTTGAAGTAGTTGTTGTAGTGGTAGTTGCAGTTGTACTAGTAGTAGAAGTGCTCGTAGTAGTCGTTGTTGAAGTGCTCGTACTGGTTGTTACTGTTGTTGTAGTTGTTGTTGAAGTGCTCGTAGTTGCGGTTGTTGTAGTAGTTGTTATTGAAGTGCTCGTAGCAGTAGTAGTTGTAATAGCCGTTGTAGTTGTTGCAGAAGATGTTGCTGTAGTGGCTTCTGTCGTTGTAGAGGCTAAAAATGAATAAATCTAACATTTATATTACAATTTCGCCGTAAAATAACACAAACGGGAAATTGCAACAAATTTACTATAAATCGTATACAAATTATAAATACTTTATATGACTCGTTGATAACTCCTAAAACGCTAGATAAAATCCGGTAATGAAAATTGTAACCACCAGTGTGCTTATTTTCCTAGGTATTCTAAACATGAACTCGGCAGGAAATGCATTAGTTTAGTCTAGTTCCTATAATCAAAGAGAAGATATAAGCAGATTAATTAACAATAAAGTATCTAAAAATAGTCGCCACTTAGGGATCATTGAAATATTATTATAAGAGTAAGCAGGTGTACGCAATACAAAAAAGATAGAAAGCATAATAGACTGCAAAATTAAAGGTCAAGAATTAGCTATTTCAACTAACAATATGAAAAATTAATTACGCAGCTAGTGTTTGGTAGATGGTCATTATAGCACGTGTAAGTTGTAAACTTGGATTACTACAGTCGAGTGGCTTACTTAGCTTATGTTTTAAATAACTCGGGTGCCTTTAAAATATAATACATTCAGATGTAATCACATTTATTTATGTCTCCATGATGAGACGTAGGGTTTAATTATATTTTGCTCAGAAAATCACTCCGAATTTTGCTTTTATCGCCTGTAGATTTGCTCTGTTACTAGGTCAATTTGGCCAAAATTTTTTATAGTGTATATGCCTAGATGGCGTACAAGCTCAGACTTATTGCTTCATAAGTATGTCTTTCGATAAGTTGGAAATAATCAAGTATAACCGTTAAATGATTGAGCCGCGCTATAAAGAATTACGCTATTGCGAACTATAATATTATAGAATAACTGGAATGCATTTTACTTAAATGTTCCAAGTATACATGTCATAACGTGATATCATGACCTATTCATTTCCTTTTGGTTGTAACACTGCGCTAGAATTTGAACTTTAAAAAGCATTTACCCAAACTACCTTAAAACTGTACCTCAATTCATTTTATTGAAAAAAATTCTAGTCAATACCTAAAGATAATAGGAGAACCTAAAGCTTTAGCTATGATATGAAATTGGTAGTATAATAAGCGCCTGTAGCATAGATATGGAATAAGTTGTAATTCAGAACCTAATAAATATAAACTCGCTTGAATCATCAGCGTCGCATCTACAACTTAGACATAGCCAAAACTAGTAAATCGACAAAACTATTAAACAATATCGATGCTACAAAATAGTTTAATGGGTAATCCTTCTTTCTATAAGGCAGTGGATTTACTACAAAAATAGCGTATTTTTATCGTAATTAAATCCACTACAAATTCTTAGCAATAATATGTTCGGCTAAATAGGCAATGTTAAAGCGTTAAAAATGTTATGAACCGTATTCACAGAGCTACATTAGCTATTTTTTTATAATTTAGATATCTGTCTGTCCGAAACGGTGTAGTTATATCTATGTAGAGTCAACATAATTTTTGCGACGCAATGGTATGTTCTACAAAAAACGTTTATCAAGGTCAAAAATATTGCGTTAACATGATGAGAGAAAATCGCGAATAGCCTGCTAGTAAATATAATATAATATAATATAATATAATATAATATATAATATAATATGATATATAATATAATATAATATAATACATATTCATTCGATTACCCTTGCACACATTAATGTTAAAATATTTAGCGATATAGGCTAAAGTTTTCAGAAATCCTACTTTTCAAGCCGAATTAATATCTACATGTACCTTAACCTTAACAGTAGCTAATATTATTTATATCGACCAGAGATGACGATTATTGAACTGGCAATATTTTAAGACAATAATATTTAAAATACTCAAGATAAAAATACGAGCAACGATTTGAAAACCTGCAGTATTTTAATTTTTTTAAATACGTACGATCACACGTCGGTGGAGATGCATCCCATTGTCCGGTATTTTGACATGTCAGTGTGGACACTCCGTTGATCTCAAATCCGCTCTCACAACTGTACGTGGCTGTATCGCCTTCGATCGGGCTTGACGGAGCAGTTACTGCCCCGTTTGCAGGATTTGTCAGAGAAGAACATTCCATGAGACAGTCCATTGCTACAAGTGCATATAAAACCAGACTATTAAATACAACCCACATGTCACAAGAGCCAAACTTATTTTTTCAAATATGAACTTAAAACATATTTGCACATTTCAGTTATATAAAGTAACTCCTTACAACCATTCAGCCTACACATTGTTTCATTTTAGCTTCGAAAGTCAGCTGAATTAGTTGCGGCGAATTATAGTACTCCAAAGCCCGCAAAAATAAACATTTCCTTTCTTAAATTATCAAAATTCTATCAAAATGACAAGCAACTGCAAAATGTTACGCTGTTAACAACAAAAATGAGATTACAAATATCGAGATAATTACTCATTAAACGGCTACAACAAACAGTAAACAAAATAAATAAATTGATATTAGTAAAATATTTTGTAAGTCAATCCATAATTGAAACCATTTTTATGCCGATGACGACGATGTGGATGTCGCTTTATTAAAAACTATTCACTGAATGTTCATGCCAACTAAATTTATGCAACACACAGATAATTTTGTTACGTGCGTAAAGCATAATTTCTTTAGTATAAAATACATATATAAAATAGAAAAAATAAAACATTGAAACTTAAACTATAAGTTCGAGTCCATCATAGAACAACTTACATGCCATACAAACACCAGCGTAGTTAACGGTGCAAAACGTATCCGCAGTTGCTTTCAACGTATTCGAACTGGGATCAGCTATTAAATTCACGCAAGCTTTGTCGCCGGTCCCAAATTCGTTGGCTAAATATAGATATTATTTTTCTGATGAATATTTTGAGTCTTAAGCAAACATAAATACAAACGTAATCCTAGCATAAAATATCCTAGCTCGAATAAGTTGTACTAAGCGCTTGGGTCGGTGAATTTTGAACTACCGTGAAAATTGTTGGACTTCAATGATAATTGACAAAAAGAGTATCCAATACAGCGGCTTAATACCTGTTGTATTACTCAGTCGATAAAGGGCTGCTTACGGATCCAAGAGCGGGAGGTGGTTCGTTTGAATCCCAGCTCTACACAATTTTTCAGCGGCAGATTTTCAAATCCCTTCAAACTTCAGGTTCTTGTCGCTGGGCTAAATGAGAAATAATAAGCAATACGTAAACGAACCAGAGACGCCAAACATTTACGTATTGCTGTTGGCTCTGAAGGCATGAAATATGTTGACTCCATTGTGCTTCTAGCGTTTATATTGGAATAAGTGGTATCATATTTAAGCCGGCTTCTGTATAAAGTCCTCCACAAATACAAAGGTTTTAGAACATTCTAATTTTTAGCATTAGTGTTAGTGCCATATGCTAAATCTATGTTGCATTGTTTTTGTTACATCTTAGTTTCATAGTCACTTGTCTTCACACTAATTAATATATTAATTTCAGAACCGACATCTGTCTTCACAATCAAATCAGTCTCAAACCAAGAATGCTGGTGAAGACGCAAGTACGCATGACACGGGTCTCATGCACGCCGTCCAACAAGTTATTGAACAATCATTCAATCTTAAACAAAATCAGGTTAGCATATATACAACCATCAACTCATCTTGTTAAAATTTAACTATGTTACTTGAACAACGCTCTTGACCGTTTACAATTATTTCCTAGAACCATGGTCAAAATCACCCGTGAAATGCTAGCTACCTCAGCAGGGTAGTGTTTCATAATTGAAACGTAGGGAGGCAAAGTGAGGGGAGTTCACTCAGTAGTCTGGAAAGATGTGGTCAAATTGGTCTTACTCTGTATTACGCATACACTCTTAAACACTAGAACCAAGTTTCAAAATGATTTTATTGAATGCCTAATGATCTTCCTTCAATTTGGTCCAAAGTCCTTTCGCCATAACTTTAGGGTCAAATGTAGTTAGGAAGGGATTCAACAGTGTATTCGTGTGTATGGATGTATAAATATCTCTTTGGCTTACGCCTGATAATATTGCTAAAAAAGGCCCATGTCAACAACATACACAACGTGGCATGAAAGATGTGTGGAGGGCTCCAACTTTGTTTAAGACAAATGTTATACAAAACTTTTGGTTCAGCTGGAAATGGTAATATTTGAATCAAGCGACCTTTGTGAAATGGATTATAAAATTCAAAACCTGAAATTTATTTATGTTTGATTCAGACAAATGGTGCATACAGATGAATGAGATGATCGTGATACTGCTATGAATTGAAATTTTTTTTTTATGTGCGTTTGCACCGAATGATAGTGGATATTATACATCGTGTAAACAATGCCATATGTAGGTACACGTAACAACTGTACGTTAGCTTAAATGAAAAGCGTGGAAAAACAGATTAATATATACATTTATTGTTTGCTTTGTCCTTTTACGATGACACCATTTCCCATCCCCTGTTAGTTAGTAGTAGAGGTACAGCTAGAGCTTCGATGTGACCGTTGGGTTGGTGTATAAGAGTCAGAGGTTAAGTTTTTGTGTCACTTTGTTCAACTTACCGAGGTCTACTGTCTCACGGGTTATGGCGCAAATAATATTTAGATTTTGTAATTTTAGTAAAAATATGTTTTGAGCTTAGTTCATAGTTCGGACCAGATAGCTGGGGCATATTATCATTTCTTTCTAGCCTTTATGGCTTGTCACAGTTTAACTACACTTGAAGGCGCCATTATGGCACACGTTGCAAACATTTCAAACTGTGAGCTAGGGTTGAAATACAACGCTTATTTCAAATCCAAAGTCATAACCCTGCAAGACAGGGTATAAAACGATGTTTACAAACCTGGGTGTACGTGCAATTTATCAATCCTATGCTACAAGAACAATCCATAACACTGTCTCTAGGGTTGATTGAATGCTTATTTCAAATCCAAGTCATAACCCTGCAGACAGGGTATAAAACGATGTTTACAAACCTGGGTGTACGTGCAATTTATCAATCCTATGCTACAAGAACAATCCATAACACTGCTCTACATTATGACTGACCTGCAGTACCAGCTTCCAAAATATTACTAATCACCTAAATCTTATGTTTCAAACCGTGCTTAAGCTGACCTTTTTAACCATATAACATAACGTGAAAACCTGAAGCGTTTAGTCTATTTTATGGTTTTTATGCGAGTCCTGTTACATTAGCATACAGTAGTTTAGTTTCATAAGTTTTGTATAACCTGTAGATAAATTTGTAGATATAACTGTTTTTTTTTTGTAGATATAATTTGGTTTTAGGCATAAGAATTTAGCGCGCCAATGAAACGTCCGGCAGATATTGACGATGATACCTGCAATTGTTATCAGGGCAAAATAGACCTGGTTGACCCGGCATCGGCTGATCTGGATGACCTCTTAGCTGAAGCAATCAGTGAAACTACAGGCCAGGTATAGTTTCATATTACGTACATCATAGCGTTAAACGTTATAACCTGTAGCAGCACTAATCCACTTTCAATAAGTTCATAAAATTGTTTTAGCGGAAATCTTTAAGAATACATAATAAAACCGGTAAACAAATTTTGATGTCATGTTATAGTTTTTCATGGAAAATAGTTATCTCAAAAATATAGCTGTGTAAAGTAAACACAATGTAAATATAATGGCGTTGAGTAGAATGTAATTGGAAAACATTAGTTTTGGCACATTAGGACTCATAAGTGCACATACATTGGGTCCATGATAAAATTAATCGGAAAGTTTTGTCCCATAGCCGTAGCGGTTACTGACGTTTGCTAAGCTCATTAAAGCCGTTTATTAAAACTGTTTGTCAATTTGATATCAGCATTAAAATTACATCAATTTTATAGATACATATTTCAAGATCTTTAAGCCGTTTATTAAAACTGTTTGTCAATTTGATATCAGCATTAAAATTACATCAATTTTATAGATACATCTTTCAAGATCTTTCCATGAAATTGTGCTAATTAATATGAAACAATTAAAATTTTATGGGCTGATTTTAACCCTAGTAATTATGCAGAAGCGCCTCTTCCTGCGAGATCCCAACTTCCCTTAACTATTAAAATTAATTAAAACAAAGACAAAAAGCGTTGATCCAATTACTATACTTTAATGTCTTTAGCTTGGGAAAATACTTGGTTACAATACTTTGAAAAAAATTGCTGCTGCGAAACTAGCAACCATGGAGTGGATCCATAGTTTCAAGTGAGAAAAATAATCAGTAGTGATGAGCTTCACCGAATCTATATCCCCCATAACGCCTAGTTGTTAACTTGTGTATACTGAAATAATCAATCATTTTTCTTCCAATTATTTTGATGAAGTTAATATAAAATTGTATTACTTTAGAGCACGGTCTCCAGATTCCGAACAAGAAGCATGCGAAAATATGGACCACAGCGACACAGAAAGAATTAGCAATCTGATGTTGAGGATATGGAAAGTAATGACGACCGTAATGAAACCGAGTCAGAAGATTATTCCATGCATAAAGATCAATCTATGAGCGAGTCTAGTATCACACAGTACTACTGCAGCAACTATGACAATAAAAAAATTGTTATCCCAAACCGCAACCTGAGCTTCACGTTTTGTCGGACTTACTAGAAATTAGACCGGTGAGAAAAATTCACAGTTTAACTATACAACAATAATCTATAAATAGGAGACATAATAAATGTAACCTGGCAATCACAAAAGTAGTACCATGACTTTGTGTTTTGTGATAGTTATTAACTATTGCGCTGTTCTAAGCAAAAATGGGTTAAATATTTAACTAAATTGTAATTCAAAAAGGAAGTAAATTAATGGAAAATGTAAACCTTACATTACGGCGGACCGCTAAGCCATTATATATAAGTAATATACATATTTAAGACCACTGGATTTATACCCCAAATCCATGCACGCACTTATTCCGTAATACTTTTCGCCTTCTTTGTAGTTATTGTGCTAAACAATGGTTGTTATATTTGGCGAGTCACTTGTCCATTCTATGCCCCATGCATAATTGAAGAAACCACCCTAATTAACTAAGAATGCCTGAGACGCCTCAGTGCAAATCACAGCTAATAAAATCTTATTTTGGTTGGCTTGAGTCATTATTATGAAGGTTTAATTCTTTGTAATTTTCTATAAAAGCTTAGGTTTTAAGTTTAATGATTTTACCT
>JASANE010003353.1:0-15611 GCA_030248225.1 Trileptium ribeirensis | reverse complement strand
ATAACTGAACATGGCGCCATTGTAATCACCAAACCAAAGTCCACTGATAGAGACTAGTTCCGTCGGGGGATATTCATCATCCACCCGAATAAACACTATAAGCAACAAAGATAACTTGTTTTTTAAAACTATTCCCACAGCGCCGGGTCAAATATAGAATTTTAGTTTTTATATACCAACATTTTTGGGGGTAGCGAGATTTAGTACTAAATCTTCAATACGTAATATATAAGTATCTACAAACTAAATTAAATAGAAAAAGATATTCAGAAAAGATGCGATTGAAACCTTATACATAATAATACGCATAGTCTGCATATCTGGTTGTATCAAAAATCCAACTTGCCTGAAACTGCAAACCCTGAGCAACGCGATTTTATTTAAAACTCCACGCGTTTTGTTGCCAAATCTTTTTGGTTATGAACCGTTTTTATAACGTTTATTAAACTACGTAATACCAATAAAAATGTTGAAATTTTTATTAGCTTATATATGTCGCGCAAATAATCATGAACCCATTTCAAAACGGTAGCTTTCCTATTTATAGGGTGAGAGGGACCAATTTCCCGCGCGGTGACCGGTTGCCGGAACCCCGGGGCGCGGGTCTCGATTTTGCAGATCTTGCGAACATTGCCGGGACCCCGAAATGACCCAGTGAACCAGTTCCATCTTCTTACAAAATCGATTAGTTACAGCCTCCATCCAACTGAAAAATTTGTCATAACACACGCAGTTTGTTTTTCGCAATAATTAACTACGTTTTCGAAAAAACCAACCACGAAGCATAAAAACTAATTGCTGAAATGTTTCCTTATAGTTGATGAAATTAACCTTTACGCGTACCCGAAAATACGGTAAAATGTTAATTTGGTGTCAATAAGAAGTTTAGAAAATTCAATTGCAACTATATAGTATTAGGAACTGTACCTAGACAATCGCCTCTCGGGGACCAATTGTCCAGGAACCCTATTATGATATATACGGTGTGCGAATTGCTACAAATTATGAACGCGACTGATTGTAAAACAATACTACCTGAATTCTCAATCAAAAAAATCACATCGTGCTGGATTAAGTAGGTTAATCAAAGTATAAATATGCGAATAGGTACGCTGTTAATCCTCAACTAATTGTTAACATGATAACTAAATTTGAAAGTATTTAGGTACACATTTGACGCTAATCTTTTTCGATGATGCAACAGTCCTCGGCTCATTCCGAGCAACGTTGTTCCCATGAAAAACTAACTATATAAGTCCAACTTTGATTCACAAGCTAAGTCAAAATAAATTATTAACTAGGTCAGCCATATTATTATCAGAAATATAATTTTGAAACCCGCGTGACAAAACTCTAACCCACCGCATTGTGTCATTAAAAATAGATGAACAAAAAATGATCAAATGAGTTGTAGGTAAAAACATTCTATGGGTTTTCATTAATGAAACTATTCTGAGAAACATAATGCCGCGCTGGGTGAAAATCAGTTTGTTGGCGTGCTACTACTACAAATTTAGTTTTGTGAATGCAACATTTTATATATCACTTGCAAAATATCAGAAAAAGTTTCACGACGGTATTCGCGGATACCGCCATGATAGTTGTATACTAGGCAAAGCTGAAAAAGGGACAACACTTAAAGAAAGAACATTCTGTAAAACTAGGAAAGATCGTCTCGCTACGTCAGTGCCTTGATCTTCAAAGATTTGTATTTATTTACTGGAATTCCATTTACTTTGGCAAAAATTGTAGAATGTAGTACTAACACTCAATATTGAGGTATATTTTGCTTTATAATACAGAATTTTTGAGACGCTTATTGGGCGTGTTACTTTTAGTTTCCTACAGTTCCTGGAGGAGCAACCCGTCTTAGAGGTGAGAGTGGGCCGAATTTTCAGCCAAAATCCAATGACGTCAATCTACGTTTTACAAATTATAAGCAATTTCAAACTGAAATTAATACACAAATTAATACAAATAATGAAGCCCACCTCGCTTGAGAAAGGCAAAAACATCGTATTTGCATGCGTGCGCTCAGAGATACCAACATAGATGGGAATACTTGCCAACCGCAAAAATTAAGATTACATTGATACTGTTTTAGTTCTATTTTTCCTACTGAAAATTTCCGTCAGACCCAGAAAGTATTAATGAACCTGAGCCTCACTGAAAAACCATGAAAAACTATAAATCAGAATACAATGATATGCATTTTAAACATATACACATCAAATAAGCTAAAATTAGTATACTTTTTCCGTACAAAATACAACTAAAAATACAAAAGTAGTGTTAGCAGAACATAAACAATCAATATTCAACCAACAGACGCTCAGCACAGCTGAAACTTTGCGTACGACTGAAAAAACTGAAAACATTTTGATCAAGGCTTGACACTATATATTTAAAGTTCGATAGCAAAGAAATAAATTTTTAGGCATATACAAATTTCGTAACAACAGCGCACGCCTGAAATTAATCTCTGCATTTATTCACAATGAAAAAGAACTTTTGCGTATAAGATCCATTATTCGGAAATAAATTATATTAGTATAAGATTTTTTCCCATTTTTATACGGTAAAAAATAATAAACAAAAAATGTTTAGGCCCTTTGAAACGCGAGACTGCAGTGGTGGATACACTGATCTACAAAAACACTTGTTAAACATAGTGAAAGCAATAGTAGTCATTGCGACATAAAGGTTATAACAGATCGCTGAAATTTGATCTCAACATTTTCATATATATCCACATTATTGTAGCGGCGAAACAACGCGCGAGGCTGGCAACTTGAATTTCAGCTCGGGGTCCCTTTTAGCCACGAATCCAATTGTTGCTACCTGGAACAATTGAAAACATGAAAATGACCGCCACGATCCATAAATGTAATGATTCGTATACAATGAAAATAGAGTCAATGGTTTAGTCTGCGTGTGCAATGTGGATCCCTGTTTGTCGATGGGAATTGTGCAAAATTTTTATTCCATCTGTCACACCGTGTAAACTGTTCATTAGATTGATAAATTTTGTGAAATCTTTTACGACGCGCAAGAAATTTTGTCGCGAGCCTAAGTTTGGTGTTTTCGCTCGAACTGAATTCCCACAGCAAATTCTGTAGAAAAAACCGAAACTAAGTAGACTTTTAGTTATTGTTATTTTTCGTACCCAAACATTCAGTTTTGTTCCAAGACGCAGGAGCGGGCATATAGTTCTCTCATCGAGACGAGCAATTTTGCCATTATAAGCCAGAATGAAAAGTTTGAAAAATACCTAAAGTAAAATGAGTTCTTTTTTGTTTTGGGCGCAATGGGTTTTTATAAATATAGTGGACCCAAAGCAAGAATCAAGTTGTGTAAATTTTGTGTTACACTTTAGCCAAAATTGGTAACTTACCCTTTTGTGATAGCACCACTGTTTCCTGTTAGTCTGTCATTTAAAGTAGAAATGCTAACCCCGCCTATGGTTATAATCATTAAAATATTTGACTTTGTTGCTTCTCAAAATATACTGAGTAAGTCGTTAGTTTTAACCGCTGCACTGGTTAAAAACGTTTATTTCGGAAAAGAGTCAAATCTCGCCATTTGTTTAATTTAATAGGATTTGAGAATGTTGTTGTTATTTTTTGGTTTTATTTATACAATAGGCTTAAACTAATGCACTGCGACATTCGTGTTTGTTTTTCATTGCAAGCGAAGTACACTGTGCAGTTGCAATCAGTGCGGTATATATATGCTAAACCTAATATTTAGTTTGGGGCTATTACTCCACAATTGCTGTTTAAGGTTTTATAACATTACGCAATTAAACTTTACTTGGGTACAAAGATGTACAGATCCATTCGAATCCTAAGCGTACAATTAAATTAAACAAATGGCGAGATTTGACTATTTTGTTCCGAAATAAACGTTTTTAACCAGTGCAGCGGTTAAAAGGTTAACGACTTACTCAGTATAGGTTTAAAGCAACAAAGTCGATGTTTTTAATGATTATAAACCATAGGTGTACAAGGTTCGTCTCCTTAGAATGACAGACAGTTCAGGGAGAGCGGTGGTGCTGTAGCAAAAGGGTACAGCATAATTTCCCCAATTTTGGCTAAAGTGTAACACAAAATTTACCAATTTGATTCTTGCTTTCGGTCCACCATTTCCATCTATACTATTATATAAACCCATTGTTCACACCCAACGAAAAAGAACTCATTTTACTTTAGATATTTTCAAACTTTGGCTCCTGGCTGTGTAATGGCAAAATTGCTCGTCTCGATGAGAGAACTATATGCCCGCTCCTGCGTCTTGGAACAGAAACTGAAATGTTTGGGGATCCGAAATGACAATAACTAAAAGTCTACTTAGTTTCGGTTTTGTCAGAATTTGTGTAGGAAATCATTGGAGCAGCGAAAACACCAAACTTAGGCTCACAACAACATTCTATACGCGTCGTAAAAAGATTCACAAAAATTTATCAATCTAATGAACAGTTTACGCGTGTGACAGATGGATAAAAAATTTTTTGCACAATTCATCAACAAACAGGGATCCACATTGCACACGCAACTAAACCATTGACTATATTTATTGTATACGAATCATTACATTTATGGATCAGTGGTGTGTTCTGAACGTTCGTTCATGTTTCATTGTCTGCTGCGAATATTTTTAGGGTGCTAGCAACAAGTCCGAATTGCCCGTGGCTAAAATACCCGAGCTGGAATTCAAGCTATCCAGGTTCGACTTAGCCTCGCGCATTTGTTTTTTCGCCGCTATACAAATTGCATATTAGTGTGGATATATATGAAAATGTTAATCAAATTTTAGCAATCTGTTATATAACCTTTTATGTCGCAATGACTACTATTGCTTTCACTATGTTTTAACAAGTGTTTTGCCTGAGATGCAGTATTATCCACCACTGCAGTCTCGCGTTTCAAAGATTCCAAAATTATTTTTGTTTATTATTTACCGTATAAATGTAATGTATCAAAAGTTATGCTGAGTATTAATTTATTTCCGAATAATGGATCTTATACGCAAAAGTTTCTTTCATTGATAAATGCAGAGTTCACAAATTACAGCGTGCGCTGTTGTTACGAAATTTGTGTATAAAATTTTATTTCTTTGTATCAAACTTTAATGTATGGTGTCAAGCTTTGATCAAAATGTTTTCAGTTTTTTAAGTCGTACGCAAAGTTTCAGCTGTTGGTACCGCTAGGACATCTGTTGGTTGAATATTGATTGTTTATGTTCTGCTAACACTACTTTTGTATTTTAGTTGTATATTTTTGTACGGAAAAAGTATCTAAGATTTAGCTTATTTAGATGTATATATGTTTAAATATTGACGTTGTAATATAGTTGTATTCTGATTTATAGTTTTTCATGGTTTTTCAGGTGAGGCTCAGGTTCAGCTTGATCTTTCTGGGTCTAGACGAAATTACTGAGTCAGGAAAAATAGAACTAAAACAGTATCAATGTAATCTTAATTTTTGCGGTTGTAAATTGTTCCATCTATGTTGGTATCTCTGAGCGCACGCATGCAAATACGATGTTTTTGCCTTTCTCAAGCCATGGAAAAGAATAAGGGCTACCATTATTTTGTATTAATTTGTGTATTAATTTCAGTTTGAAATTGCTTATAATTTGTAAAACGGTAATAGACGTCGATTGGATTTTGGCTGAAAATTCAGGCCCACTCTCACCTCTAAGACAGGTTGCTCCTCCAGGAGCTGTAAAACTGAGAGCGTTAGACGCGCCAATAAGCGTCTCAAAAATTCTGTATTATAAAGCAAATATACCTCAATATTGAGTGTTATACTACATTATTACAATTTTTGCAAAGTAAATGGAACCCAGTAAATAAATACAAATCTTTGAATGTTATTCAAGGCACTTAGCGTAAGCAAACAATCTTTCCTAGTTTTACAGAATGTTCTTTCTTAAGTGTTGCTGCTTTTCAGCTTCCTAGTATACAACTATCATGGCGGTATCCACAAATACCGTCGTAAAAAGCTTTTTCTGATATTATTTTGCAAGTGATATATAAAATGTTGCATTCACGAACTAGACTGTGTAGTAGTAGCACGCAACAAACTGATTTCTTCACCCAGCGCGGCATTATGTTTCTAAATGATTTCATAATGGAATTCATAGAATGTTTTTACCTACAACTCATTTGATCATTTTGTTCATCTTTCGTTTTCTTATAATAATAGCCAATGCGCAGTGGGTTGAGAAGTTTTGTCACGCGGGTTTTCGAAAATTTATCTTGTTCTAATATGAGTCAAGTTGTGGCTAAGCCTCAGTTAATAATTCCTTGACTTAGCTTGTGAATCAAAGTTGGACTTTATATGAGTTAGTTTTTCCTTAATCGGAGTGAGACATTGCTCGGAATGAGCCGAGGATGACTCATTTGGTGAGTCGAAAAAGGATTAGCGTCAAATGTGTACCTCAATTGTTTCAAATTTGACTCTGGTGTTAACAATTAGTTGAGGATTAACAGCGTACCTATCGCATATTTATCACTTGGTAACTTGTTACTAATACCAGCACAATGTGATTTTTTTGATTGAGGGAACGTCAGGTAGTAGCACTGTTTTACAATCAGTCGCGTTACATAATTTGTAGCAATTCGCACGCCGTATATATCATAATAGGGTTATCGGACAATTGGTCCCCGAGGCAATTGTCTGAGGTCAGTTCCTAATACATATAGTTGCAATTGAATTTTCTAAACTTCTTATTGACACCAAATTAACGTTGCGCGCTATTTGTTCGGTACGTGGTAAAGGTTAATTTCATCAACTATGTGAGGGAAACATTTAAGAGCAATTAGTTTTTATGCTTCAGCTGTTGGTTTTTTCGAAAACGTAGTTAATTTGTTGCGAAAACAAACTGTATAGTATTATGACAAATTTTTCGCTGGATGAAGGCTGTAACTAATATTAATTTTGTAGGAATCGGAGATGGAACTGGTTCGCTGGGTCATTTCGGGTCACAATGTCGCAAGATTACTACCATGACCCGGTCACCGGGGTTCCTGCCATGACCGGGTCACCGGGTATGGAAATTGGTACCCTATTCCACCTCTGATAGGAAAGCTACGGTTTGAAATGGTTCATGATTATTCGCGACATATATAAGCTAATAAAAATTTCAAGAAATAGTTTATTAGTTTGTACGTAGTTTAATAAGACGTTATAAAAACGGTTCATAACCAAAGATTTGGCAACAAACGCGTGAATTTATTTTTAAATAAAAATAGCCGTTCTCAAATTCAGGTTTTGCAGTTTTCAGGCAAGTTCAATTTTTGATACAACCAGATATGCAGACTATGGCATATTATTATTATGTATAAGGTTTGATCGCATCTTTGTGAAATATCTTTTTCTATTTAATTTAGTTTGTGAAAATTGGTGCTTATATATTACGTATTGAAGATTTAGTAATCTTAAATCTCGCTACCCCGAGTGTTTCGTATACTAAAACTAAACCTGTGTTTTGACCCAGCGCTGTGTGGGAATAGTTTTAAAAAACAAGTTATCTTTGTTGCTTATAGTGTTTGTCGGGTCGATGATGAATAAGTCCCCGAGCGGAACTAGTCTCTATCATGGACTTTGGTTTCCGGTGATTACAGCGCTTACAATGGCGCTTGTGTTCGGCGCGATGTCGTGTGAACTGTATCGTATACTCGCTGAATACGTGGACGAGCCAGTTGCATCGTATGTATCGACTACGTATCCGCAATATTTTCCTAACCTAACCTATTGTCCACGAGGATGGGTAAATCCAGAAGCAATCGCAGAGTACAACGTTTCGCTGGACGTTTTTCGCTATGCCGTAAGTCTTTTACCGGCCATTCGTGATTATGAATACATGTTCGGACTCGGAATATTGAAGTTCGATGGTGATTATAATACGGCAACGCAGCAGCAAGAAAGTGATCGATTGAAATATGAATATTTGCGCTATCTGTATAGGAATAGAGAGCTGTTTGACTCTTTGGAAGCGTTGCTAGCGGCACTCATGCGCCAGCCTGGAAATGCAAGCGACAAACGCTCACCCAATATTGGGTTAATGGAACATCAATTTGCCAGTGGGAGTGACGCATATAGTTTGACAGTAACTCCGCTTGTTACTACCGATACACCGTGCTATGAGATTGAAACTGTCGGCGTGTGGCTACTTCAAATAACGAGCCTTTTTGTGTCATCTGTTTACCGCTTTCATTTGCCGGACGTATGGCCTGGGCCTGAATGGGTCGGCTCGGCAACGGCACGACTATTTTTCGGCCCGTACGGTGCAACCTTGTTTCCAAAAGGACTTGAGCTAGTCATTGAGCGAGGCAAAATGTACGATGTTGCGCTTCGAGCTAGCCATTTCTCAGCGATAAGCAGTCGACAACTACGTTGCAAAGACTGGCATCCATACGATAATTTCGCGTGTATTACGCGATGTTACAACGAGCGAATATGTATCGATACGTGTAAGCTATTTATGCCTGATAATAATGAGCGAGAAGCGACACAGTTGGATTCGCAACATCAGTCACGGAGGCACTATTACAATGGCTCGATTCATGAAAACGTTCTATGCTCGATGTATGATCTTCAATCGCCACGGCATTGTATGTCAAAAATTGTTCTTTTAACCGATCCAACTGGCCAAAGGGGCGGACAAAAATCATCATCAAACGGGTATGAGTCTATCGCTGGTGAATCGCGATGTATGAGTGATTGTCCTAGCCCGTGTGATGTTTGGACGTACCAGCATAGCACTAAAGTGAGTTATAACGACGTAGATGACGATACGGTCATCATGATTAGCTTTTCTGATCCATGGAACAGTTTAGCGGTCAATCAGTTTCCGACGTATACGTCCGACACTTTGGTATCGAATCTTGGAGGAATAATATCGCTGTTTCTTGGTGTATCGATATATTCGGCGTTGAAAACGGTTACAAAAATATTCTGTGTTATACGGTATCGAAATGGTTTGTAAATGTTATGTAAAAGAGATTTTACATTTACTAGTTTAAAAGGCCATAGTTACTTATGACTCGTGTTCATATTGCCCAAACGAAACGAACAGAAATACTGTAAAAGTTTTTTTGGCCAAAAGCGATGTGACTTGGATATTTATTGTTTCTCAGTCGATCTGCTGTATTTGTCGGCGCTTCTTTTAGCTATCATGGCCCGTCATTTCTTATCACCGTCCAGGTTGACTAAATTAACGAAGATTTATTATGACAAACTTTTTTCGCCGTATCGAACTGGTTTGTAAATCCTATGTAAAAATTTGCTTTAAATTTGTTTCTTTTTCAATGATTACATCCAAATTTAAACGTGCAGTTTTCAAATTTTTCTTCTATTAAGCGATGCAGCTGGCCTTGGTTGGGATTTCGGTGGACTTCGGGTATATCATTAGTGACGAACTGATAGGTCACATGACTGCATTGCGAATTTTGCCGCGATTGCCGGATATTTTCATCTTTTACTCCAACCGACCCGATATCCGTCTTAATCCTTGCTGACACTTCTTGGCTAGCTTGCTGTGGTATATCGTTTGGAAATTCAGAAGTCCATGAAGCAGCTATAGTACTGTTGTTGACATTTGCAGCAGTAACGAAACTGCGGTTGACCATTGCATTATTGTCGTCGGCAAACAAATCTTGAGATGCAGTTGAATATTCCTTCTAAATATATAACGGTCATTACAATACAACTAGCTAAAATAAAATGTCCTGTCTGCATTTATTTTTCGAAAATCAAAGAGATGATACAGGCGAAATTGAAACGGTTCCGCTTCACAATTGCATACGCATGTCTTTTTCTGAATTTAATATTGAAATACAATAAACGAATCACAATGCGACTCATAACGTGAAGCGCCACTGCAACAGAAACTTGAATCACATGATATTGGTTTGAAATTATTAATTCTAATGTCTAGAAAATCGTCGGACACAATTTCAGTTGTTTTGAGTGTAAAAAAGTGTAACTCAGCAATCCATCATCACTGAATTGAAAGGTATCACATTTGCTCTTCTTAGGAGCTGGATTTTCAAGCACTTGTGATACGATAAACTATAAAGTGTTACCTAAATAATGGGACTATAATAAAGGAATTGCAACGCCGAACGCGTACAGAAAAGCTCTTTCCAGTTTAATGGTGTAATTAGCACACAAGTTGTTTATTTCAGCTTTAAAAATAGTTTATTTGCCCTGTCGAACTAAAAAATTATAAATATTAAATAACTAAATATATGACTAGAACATTGGAGCGTTTAAACTGAAAATGTCTGAACTAAACTAAAACTGAAACTTAGACATGTGTCCATTAGCTTAAACGTTTAAACTAAAACTTAGACATGTGTCCATTAACGCGTGGCAAAAACTCAACTACGTTAATACCTAGTAATTATCATCATTCGGAACACATATAAGTAGACAGCTATTATTTAACTAACTTAGGAAATGTCAAACACAAAAGTTACCACCTTTCTTTCTCGCGCCAAAAATGAAACGACACATCAACATACAACATGTCTCAGCGTCCATGTCAAGTATATCTGGAGCCTTATCATTGTGCTTACGTTCGAAGAAAGCGAGGAACTCTAAAAATATTCCCTAAGAGTAACGATATTCCTTTGTGTATTTGCAGGAACACGACTTGTGAGAATAGGTCAGTTGACTCATCCGATGACGCTACGAATCGTTCGTAATCTATATTGTCTGTGCGATTTCTTATAAAATGGCATGGCGGCGTCTCAGACATATAAGGTCTTTAGTGGTTAAGAAAGTAATGTAAGAAATCAAACGCTAAACGCAAAAGTTAAGCACAATGAAACACTAAACCAACAACATAAAATATATACAATCGATTAACAATGGACGCATTAAGAGAAGCTGTAGCTGTTATAGTGAAACATTCAAAGTTCTATCTATTTAATAGCTAACATTGCCTGTATGCAAATTTCATAGCATTAATATTACTATAAAAATACCGATTGCGTGGCGATACAATGAATGTTTTGAAACACCATACACAAATGCGCGAGGGGGTGACAAGTTATTTATCACCCTGCGCATAGTATTATATGTCTTATGTCGTCTCGTAAACTCGCATACTACTGGCTTTGGTTTACACTTGAGGAGAAAATATCCATTTGCGAAGATCCTCGGTTTTAAAACGCCCTCGGCCTTCGGCCTCGGGCGTTTAGAAACCTCGGTATCTTCAGCAAATGAAATATATCCCTCGTGTAAAACCTCAGCCAAAGCAGTGCTCGTTTAATAAGACGATATAATGCATATTACACTGTGCGTCGGGTGATAAATATTACATATAATACAGCTGCGAAAGAAGAAGAATTTTTAGTTTAGCGTGGGTTCTACCACAATATTTCATTGATTGCACTACGTGGTGCCTACTTCAGACGGACAACGAAAAAATTGTAATAGAAACAGTAAACTTAGTAATTGTAAGGGTGCATTAGAGAATAGTATGACACTTCCATGTTAACTCGTGTTTGATGACGCAAGCATTTTCGACCAGATCTCCAGTTGTAGAGGGGTACTCATGCACAAGCCACCCAGTTTTAGGGGGTAACTCGGACCCCTCTGTTAAATCAAGAATTATACCTTCCCATAATTGACCTCGATAAAACTGGTGGTCCGAGTTACCCCCGCACCCGCCCTTAAAACTGGTGTGCTTGAGTACCGCATAAAACTGGGGGTCAGGCCGAAAACCCCCTCATCATCAAGCACAGGTTAGCATATGAGCGCAGGGAAGTCTCTGACTCTTCTCTAATGCACTCTTGGTAATAGTAATACTGAAAAACTTGTCCAGTTAGGCCTAGGTTTATATATAGTGCATATTGTGCAGCCCATTTTGTACTCGAGTTATTCTCAATCTTGGAAACATTTGGCATGAACAAAGCCATCGATAGATAAGCATTCAAGCGGACGAATGTAATTAGATGCTGGTGCAACGCTTGGCTTTTTTGCTAAAAGCAACGCTGTTTCATGTTGCATCTCTAGTTTTGCCAAAATTAATTGCTTTACGATCTATATAATGATGCTATTTGTATATGGTGTTGAAATGTGTACCGTAACTTAAAAATTGGTATTTTTACATAAATCTAATTTGAACATTATGATAATGATTACGTAAAGAAAACCTTAGGACGGGCTAATATTTGTATCGTCGTGAAAATCGTTTAAGCTGGTTTTCGCTGTATGTATCTACAATTGGATCTACCTCAACCCAGTTGCTACTTTATTCTTCACCATCATGTATTGACTGTTGTCGCACTTAGACTATAAAAATGTTGTATCATTGCCGGATTCTAGGACATTGTATTGGTATATACATTTGCCGAATTGAAGTTTTATTTTGAACAATGAAAGCCAGTTCAAAAGCAGCTTTCGTACGGGTACCAGCTGGCGCGTCTTCGATTACCGGTATCTATTCGGAAAAGCTGGCCCGACTACATTCCGAGCTGAAGCATCATTTTCCAGATACGCCTTATTCTCTTGTTGAAGTTAGTTTCGGCTTTTTTCTACAGACACTGTACTGCATAGGTAGCGATAGGACGGGGTGTGAGGGCGGGGTTACTACCTACTCCTACTCACTCTTCTGAGGCTCTTCCCGCTCCACCCCAAACTCCCGCCCATCCGCGGGTACGAAAGGCTCGTGAAAAATTTTATCAATTCTGAACAACATTACCAAAATGCTATGGCAAAACTGGAAAGAAACTGGAAAAAACTGACGATACAAAAGATAATTTTAGGTTACTTCCCTAGCCTACCACCTCCCCTTAAGTCGACGTACCTTGGACAACTATGTATTGTACAGAGCGCAGTGCACAGCAATTGCTAGTATTCGTGCAAACTAGCAAGCGACCTGATGAAAACACAAAGTTAAACAAAAACATTCTTATGGTTCACAAAATATCAGTAGTAAAATATTTTGCAGGTTTTTTAATCGTTTCCATTCTAGGTTTCAGAGTCGGTTATGTTATGTTAATTCTCAAGTTACTTCAAGTAATGTGATCCGTAAAGCCAGGGCTAGACTAGATGAGTTCCGTCATTTTTACCGATGGAATAAAATTACTTACAGTGCTGGAATCTGTAAAAGCAAATCGTTCGAGAAAAATTCAGTTGCAAATATATAACATTTATTAAATTGTCGGCGAGCACTATGCCAGGGCATAAACAGCGCGGGGTAGGGTTAGGGGCTCCGGCTAAATATTCAAACCTCCATTTTTTCAATCAGCTATGACGTTTTTGTTGCACATTTACACTATACCTCAAGCGAAACCTGTTCCTGATTACACCATGCACTATGCCCGACTGTTACTAATGTCCGGAACAAAAATATTTCGCTTACGTTCTTCTCTACTCTCTTAAAATTTTTATGACGATAATTTCATACAATTATTGTGACACATTATTTTGCTACAATTTGTATGACAAATACGGACAATGTATGACGCACAAATTCTACATCAATTGTGTACCAATTTATACATTATGTATGATTATATCAACATAAGTTGCAAGAATTTGACCACAGTAAATGTATGACATAAGGTACACAATTTCTATGAATTTTACACAGAGTATGTATGATTATTTACGTATCCTTTGACTGGATTTACCCATAAGGATTATATGACTTGTTACACATTGCTTCGTATGAAATTCCATCAGGATATGTGTGATAAATTCAACGTGTTTGCATGAATTCGCATACAAAAATGTTTGGTTATTTGCGCAAAATTTGTATGAAATTGCGGATAATAAATGTATATAACAAATCCTGCATCAATTGCGTACCAATTTGGACATTATGTATGATTATGTCAACATAAGTTGTAAGAAATTGACCACAATAAATGTATGACATAATGTAAATAATTGTATGAATTTTTACACAGAATATGTATGATTATTTACTTATCCTTTATGTGGATTTACCCATAATAATTATTGTAAGAGTATTTACACATTGCTTCGTATGAAATTTCTTACAGCGTATGGTTGATAAATTCTACGTGTTTGCATGAATTCGCATACAAAAATGTTTGGTTATTTGCGCAAAATTTGTATGAAATTTCAGATAATAAATGTGTTTTGTCGCACATAATTTTTTGAATCTGTATAAAGCAAATATACATCATAAATTTGAAAATTAGTCCAAAAATTGCAATTATGTACAAACATTTATACATTAGGTATATCTTATTTCATAGAAATATTTATAAAAATTCATACATTAAATATATCATATTTAATACAAATGTATGAAAATTCTCACATTAAGTATATTTAGTTTCATACAAATAAATATAAAACCTCATAGAATACATATATTATTTTTCATGCAAATATATATTGAAAATCATATACATTGTGTATATTGCGTTTGATACGATATATAGTCAAGTTCATACAATGCATGCATGTTATATGATACAAATTCATGTGAAGATTCTTACATTATGCTGTAATTTCATACTCTATAGTGACAAATATCAAACAAGTATAACGACACCTTAAAGCGAAAAACACGTAAGTCACAAATTTTGCCAAATTGAGTTGCGGGCATAGAATTTTTCCCTGGTAAAATTCCGACGTATAGCTGTAAACACGCAAGTCATTTGGTAGTAATTTGTTAGGCAGCAAACGAAAAACGAAAACGCGTAACTCCGCTAAATTGTATTTTATTAATGCCACGTTCACGTAAGGTATTGACTTACACGAATTAGCTAACGGTCCTATTCACTCAGCTTTATAATCGCGGAATTCACGTAAGTCTGACTTACGTGAATTTGACCAACTTACAAAATTAATATCGATAAGATAGTCCATGTTGACTTATGTCTTTTTGAAACTGGCGGTCGACTGTCTGCTGGGCAGCAGTGCTCTTAAGTCCCTCAAATTAATCCACTTGCCAGCTGTAATTTGTTTTCCGCAATAACTCGGTTTTTGTCAATGAACATCGTTCATACTGCGTATCATCGTATTTGCCCATTAGAATTATTATTTTGCTTTCTATTTTCAGTTTTGAAAATATACGTGTGTTAGTTTCAGGCGTTTAGAAATTTTTATTCAAACGTAGTAACTAAATAGTAATAGTAACATACTAAAATTTAGTATTACTACTAAATACTAGTTAAATTGGTATTACAATGCTAACTGATGACTACATTTGGATTAGGTGGCAAAAACGGCTATGGCCTGGAATTGTAACTGATGCAAAACTAGCTAAATATCCACCACCAAAGGGTGATTATACGCATTGTCTAGTGGTTTGGAGAACAAGATAAATATAATTAGGTAAAAGTAGCAAATATATTGCCATTTCATGGTGATTATCCATATAAGTGCTTGCTTCGGAGAAAACCAACGCGTAAATTCAGCCTTGCTAGGGAGCATGTATGGACTTATTCTTTCGAAAACAATCACATTCGCATCGCTCGCATTTTGGACGCCGTATTCGCAGAAACTTGTGCAGAAGAAGCTATTTCAAGGATTGTGGATATAATCGTAGCCGGTGACACCGGAGTATCGATGTACTGTGGTGATATCGATTTGGTTGAACAAAACATGGAC
>JASANE010003352.1:0-15587 GCA_030248225.1 Trileptium ribeirensis | reverse complement strand
TGGGTTCAGTGTAGTAACAAAGATGATATTGATATTTCTGTGATAAAATTAACTAGCACCCTTATAACTGCGGCGGTAGAGAATTGTCCGATGAAATCTAATCGGGCGAATCGCAATAGATGGTAGAATGGAGAAAATTAGCAATTACTAAGAAAAAAGTAGGAAACTTTACAGAATGGCGGTTAAATATGGATACGAAGAAATGTGGAACCAATATAGATGTTGCAAAATGGGTATAGATGCCTGATTAAAGATAGAAAATTGGAAACACAGAGGAAATTTTGTGAATCGATTAATTCGGTTCCGGAAAGTAATAAAATAAACAAGATTATGAAAAAGTATAATCGGAATGTGTTAGGGAGGATCAGAGACGGAAATGGATTTTTGTTGATAGCGATGAGAAAGGCTCTGGAAGTAATGATGCGTACTGACTTGACCAGGGTGTGAGGTTGATGATATTGGGTCAACTTTATTGAAAGGAATAGGCCTATTAGAATCAGTAGATTCGATGTGGATTTAATAGATGATATGATTAATCAAAAGAAAGTGACTAAATCAGTAAGAACTTTTGGTGCTTATAAAGCACCGGGTCCGGATATGATTTATCCGATTCTGCTGCAGATTTGCATTGACGAGATAGTGGATATTTTGGTAACTATTTATAGATCGTGTGTTCGACTAGGCATTATGCCCTCATGCATGGAGACAAAGCAAAAAATGCCTCTAGCAATTCACTGTAACTAATTGATCAGCATGACAGACGTGACGTTTTTATTCTAACCCTAAATAGCGATTCAATATTTTGTATACGCCAGATTATGTTCGCAGTTACAATGTAAACAGTCATAAATATTTCAGTATTGCTGCTGAAACCCCATAGCCAGAGGTTGCATATGGGTTTGAACTTTGTGTATGATGACGAAGACAACCTTGTGCCATGAAAAGAAAAAGTTAAAAGAACGTAAGTGTAAACCGCAAAATTATACTTATTCAGTTTCTTCTGAGATTGAGAAGCGGGCCGGTTTGGGGCTGCAGAGCGGGACGGACCACAAAAATCGCGGTCGGAGCTGGCCGCAGGTTCGGACCGGTTCGGCTGCATCTATAGCTAACAATGCACATAAAACCTATTTTAGGCAATGTTTTCGCCAGGTCAGGTGAACACAACCGGTGTTCTTCCTTCATTCAGTACTCAATTGCAACAAGCTCCAATCAGCATTAGTTCTGATTCTTCACACACGCAACAAGCAGTATCCACGACAATCCATATTTCGCCAATGGATTTTGTGCCTCGAGACCCACGTTTGGCGCACCGACGACAATAAGGATTTCTCCGACTGGGTCGTCAAGCGCTCCGGAGCCTATCCTGGGGCCCAAGCTTCTCCTTCATGTTTGAACTACTACAGCATCACACGGCGATGCTGTGGAAAGCCATGATTTGGAAGATCAGAAGATGATAGAGATTGTGTTTTTCATTAGGTCTAATAGGATTTCAGTAAACATATAATTTAGCAGATTTTTGAGCTGACACTGCCTTCGCACAAAGTAACTGAAACGGAGAGCGAGCGGAGTTTTTCTGCGGCGCAGGGAGTTAAATTTCGTGAAAATTTATGTGTCGGTGAGAAACACATTAACTAATTCATCTTCGGTTTTGTTTACTTCTGACAGTAAAATTGATAACTATGAGCACTTAAGAGCTTTGAGTCTTCCAGTACAAAATAAAGGACCAAAAACTTGTGTTAAGGATACTTTGCAAATGTTGATATGATTAACTCCATGTCGCAGACCATATCTTGCTATGTAGACGGCACATCGAAAAATGGTTATGTGTCCACAATGAGCTCCTCGAGACCTCCTGTTTTACTGAACAACACCATTTACGCGGGACCACAGGCTGGATCTGTGTGCGCCCGAATCTGGTTCGTCAACCCTTTGTCATGAATATCGATTTTTTCAAATGTCAAAGTGTTATTGCGTGTATTTACATAACAATGGTTATTTATTTGGTGATGAATCACATTCAATTCCGTTGGTTTCGCTATCTAGAGTCTAGCATGGCCATCTATTTTGTTTTAGGGGTTCTAGGGTTTGTGTTGACCAACCAAATCTTCCCCTACTTGAGAATGTAATTTTTTTCTTATTTCATTGCGTCAAAAATGGAATATATAGATTTCCGCTGGTTGTGTTATATAAAAGTAGAGGATACCTAAAAGATTTCCGTTTCAGGGTGTTCGGGGTTTCACATTTATTATACTCGACCAACTGGATTTTCTGGTATAGCCTGACATCTGCTGGTTGGCCATGTCTATGTCTATCAGGGCATGTAAAATCATCTATATGTATAGGTTTGTCGGTATGCTGAACATGATGTTAATGCTGTTTGCAAACCATCCTGATTTCGTTGTAATTCTGAAGTGGTCCTCTGTGGTTTATTAGTTAGCTACCCGATTTTCTATATGTAATCTTACTGTATGTGCGGCGCTTGGATTGGTCAATACAGTCTAAACAGTATTAACAATCACTGATAATAATGGTCTAATAATAGGGTCCGCGCTCGGGCCGATTAGCTGGCGGGATCCTAGTCAAAAATCTGTTTTGTGAACACTGAGTTTAAAATTATTATTTTTTATTCATATTGTTACTGCCTGGAAAATAAAAAAATTTCGTTTAACTTTTTTTTAATTGAACGCATTACAGTGACGAGGTAGTAATTTTTGGACTACAATATGGTTTATGATTGCAAGAAAAAGCAATTATAGAAAAGCGTCTATCAACTGTTGTAGCTTCGTTAGCGTTTGGAGTTTATTAGTCAACAAATTTAAAAGCAATGCCTAATATAGACTGAAACTTTGTTTTCAAGGCCAAAACTATTGTTTTAAACGAACATATATCATCTGAATCTCGTTTTTTCTTTCAACAGTTTTAGTCTTTGTAAATGATAATAGTGACCGTATAAGGCATGAAATTTTAGCCCACTTTTCTTTCGCACGCTGTTTTGGATGGAGTAAAACGTTATAGGTGACGTATAGTTCTAATGAAAGTACGAATAAGCTGAGGACCTCAGACGCTCTTTGCGACTCTAGTTTTCGGCTCTCGAACGTTTAGAAGCGCCCGGATTTTGGGAAGATTATTTGCGACAATAAATCTCCATAAATTTTGATTACCTGCATTGTTTACACCGTCTTTTTTCAAAATATAACTTAAACATGCATCTAAAAATGTTCCCGCATAGTTGTTGTGGTTGCAAAATTAATCGTCTGACACGGCCATATCGGCCGCAGATATGCATAAACGTATGTAGCTAGCCTAAGGCTGATTATTTCGTAAACTGTATCGTTTTTGCAACTGTTATGGTGCAATAACTCGGGTCATAATTGAACCATGAATGATGTTCAAAGAGACATTTAGACCTGTAGGAAATGGATGCTTGAACCAACATGGACAATTAATCATTATAATCCGTCAGATTGCTTCGCAAGTGAAGCGTATTCACGCAGATAAATAAATGTCTGATGAGATATTTTTTATTTTTTTGTAATTATAAAATGTTTTGCTTGCTGCGTTTCGTCCGATTCTAGCACAACAATTATTGTATTGTTAATATTACAGATGTATGTTTATGTAGGCGCGAGCTAAGATCTTTCTTTATAGCTGCTACATAAACAACATTTTAGTAGTATATAATACAAACACATACTTTGTAGAAAAGAACTCTCGTGTCCCTTTTCAATATAGCATACCTGCCAGTTATTCATATCAAAGTTTAAAAGTAATCTAGGATGTTTAAACGTTACTTTTAAACTTTGATATGAATACCGGCAGGTAAGCAGTGCATTGATTATGAGCTTTTATTGTAACGTAACAGGAATCTCTGTACAATAGTAATCTAGGATGTTTAAACGTTACTTTTAAACTTTGATATGAATACCGGCAGGTAAGCAGTGCATTGATTATGAGCTTTTATTGTAACGTAACAGTAATCTCTGTACAATAGTAATCTAGGATGTTTAAACGTTACTTTTAAACTTTGATATGAATACCGGCAGGTAAGCAGTGCATTGATTATGAGCTTTTATTGTAACGTAACAGTAATCTCGTTGTATATGGGGAGTGGAGGTATTGTAACTAAGGAACTCTGTACAATAGTAATTAGGATGTTTAAACGTTACTTTTAAACTTTGATATGAATACCGGCAGGTAAGCAGTGCATTGATTATTAACATTTATTGAAACGTAAAAAAAAACACTCTAAAAAAGTAATCTAGGATGTATAAAAGTTACTTTTAAAATTTGATATGAATACCGGCAGTTCTTTTTTTCGTGTTTGTGTGTTTTTTTGGTAAGCAGTGCATTGATTATGAGCTTTTATTGTAACGTAACAGTAATCTCTGTACAATAGTAATCTAGGATGTTTAAACGTTACTTTTAAACTTTGATATGAATACCGGCAGGTAAGCAGTGCATTGATTATGAGCTTTTATTGTAACGTAACAGTAATCTCTGTACAATAGTAATCTAGGATGTTTAAACGTTACTTTTAAACTTTGATATGAATACCGGCAGGTAAGCAGTGCATTGATTATGAGCTTTTATTGTAACGTAACAGGAATCTCTGTACAATAGTAATCTAGGATGTTTAAACGTTACTTTTAAACTTTGATATGAATACCGGCAGGTAAGCAGTGCATTGATTATGAGCTTTTATTGTAACGTAACAGTAATCTCTGTACAATAGTAATCTAGGATGTTTAAACGTTACTTTTAAACTTTGATATGAATACCGGCAGGTAAGCAGTGCATTGATTATGAGCTTTTATTGTAACGTAACAGTAATCTCTGTACAATAGTAATCTAGGATGTTTAAACGTTACTTTTAAACTTTGATATGTGAATACCGGCAGGTAAGCAGTGCATTGATTATGAGCTTTTATTGTAACGTAACAGATCAGTACAAATAGTAATCTGGAGTGTGAACGTCTTAATCTCTGATAAGAATACCGGAGGTAAGAAGAGCATTGATTATGAGCTTTTATTGTATGGAGAAGGATTGTCTGTACAATAGTAATCTAGGATGTTTAAACGTTACTTTTAAACTTTGATATGAATACCGGCAGGTAAGCAGTGCATTGATTATGAGCTTTTATTGTAACGTAACAGGAATCTCTGTACAATAGTAATCTAGGATGTTTAAACGTTACTTTTAAACTTTGATATGAATACCGGCAGGTAAGCAGTGCATTGATTATGAGCTTTTATTGTAACGTAACAGTAATCTCTGTACAATAGTAATCTAGGATGTTTAAACGTTACTTTTAAACTTTGATATGAATACCGGCAGGTAAGCAGTGCATTGATTATGAGCTTTTATTGTAACGTAACAGGAATCTCTGTACAATAGTAATCTAGGATGTTTAAACGTTACTTTTAAACTTTGATATGAATACCGGCAGGTAAGCAGTGCATTGATTATGAGCTTTTATTGTAACGTAACAGGAATCTCTGTACAATAGTAATCTAGGATGTTTAAAAGTTACTTTTAAACTTTGATATGAATACCGGCAGGTAAGCAGTGCATTGATTATGAGCTTTTATTGTAACGTAACAGGAATCTCTGTACAATAGTAATCTAGGATGTTTAAACGTTACTTTTAAACTTTGATATGAATACCGGCAGGTAAGCAGTGCATTGATTATGAGCTTTTATTGTAACGTAACAGGAATCTCTGTACAATAGTAATCTAGGATGTTTAAACGTTACTTTTAAACTTTGATATGAATACCGGCAGGTAAGCAGTGCATTGATTATGAGCTTTTATTGTAACGTAACAGGAATCTCTGTACAATAGTAATCTAGGATGTTTAAAAGTTATTTTTAAATTTTGATATGAATAACGGCAGGTAAGCAGTGTATTGATTATGAGCTTTTATTGTAACGTAACAGTAATCTCTGTACAACAGTAATCTAGGATATTTCAGTTTCAGCTGTACTTTTAAAGTTTTAGTTGAATACTGCCAGGTAAGCAGTTCATAGATAACTAGCTGTTATTGTAGGTAACACTAATCTATGTACGGTTGTAATTAAGTATAAATGGTTCTTGTTTAGAATACTGCAACAAATGTAGAACTCCGACATTCGTTTTGAAAGAATTTTAAATTTTTTTGATAATATGTCTGTTCTTGAGCGGTAAAGATCTTGTCGGAAAATAATTGTTACTGGTGTCATTTGCGATATGCTAATAATGTGAGGAAGTCTAGATTTATCACTGGAAGATTACTGGATAAATAGATAACAGATAGGTTGGAGTATTTAACCTTGACTGGAACACTACGGCTTATTTCATCATACTGAGCCGAAGTTAAATTCTGCCCCGTATGACAGGAAATAATCTTGATGAAACATGCCAGTCTTAACAACATGTTCAATCTAGATTTATCACTGGAATATTACTGGATTAATAGATAACAGATAGGTTGGAGTATTTAACCTTGACTGGAACAATGACTTATTTAATCATACTGAGCCTAAGTTAAATTCTGCCCCGTATGACAGGAAATAATCTTGATGAAACATGCCAGTCTTAACAACATGTTCAATCTAGATTTATCACTGGAATGTTACTGGATTAATAGATAACAGATAGGTTGGAGTATTTAACCTTGACTGGAACAATGACTTATTTGATCATACTGAGCCTAAGTTAAATTCTGCCCCGTATGACAGGAAATAATCTTGACGTAACATGCTAGTCTTAACAACATGTTCAATCTAGATTTATCACTGGAATATTACTGGATTAATAGATAACAGATAGGTTGGAGTATTTAACCTTGACTGGAACAATGACTTATTTAATCATACTGAGCCTAAGTTAAATTCTGCCCCTACTGACAGGAAATAATCTTGATGAAACATGCCAGTCTTAACAACATGTTCAATCTAGATTTATCACTGGAATGTTACTGGATTAATAGATAACAGATAGGTTGGAGTATTTAACCTTGACTGGAACAATGACTTATTTGATCATACTGAGCCTAAGTTAAATTCTGCCCCGTATGACAGGAAATAATCTTGAAGTAACATGCTAGTCTTAACAACATGTTCAATCTAGATTTATCACTGGAATATTACTGGATTAATAGATAACAGATAGGTTGGAGTATTTAACCTTGACTGGAACAATGACTTATTTAATCATACTGAGCCTAAGTTAAATTCTGCCCCGTATGACAGGAAATAATCTTGATGAAACATGCCAGTCTTAACAACATGTTCAATCTAGATTTATCACTGGAATATTACTGGATTAATAGATAACAGATAGGTTGGAGTATTTAACCTTGACTGGAACAATGACTTATTTAATCATACTGAGCCTAAGTTAAATTCTGCCCCGTATGACAGGAAATAATCTTGATGAAACATGCCAGTCTCAACAACATGTTCAATCTAGATTTATCACTGGAATATTACTGGATTAATAGATAACAGATAGGTTGGAGTATTTAACCTTGACTGGAACAATGACTTATTTGATCATACTGAGCCTAAGTTAAATTCTGCCCCGTATGACAGGAAATAATCTTGACGTAACATGCTAGTCTTAACAACATGTTCAATCTAGATTTATCACTGGAATATTACTGGATTAATAGATAACAGATAGGTTGGAGTATTTAACCTTGACTGGAACAATGACTTATTTAATCATACTGAGCCTAAGTTAAATTCTGCCCCGTATGACAGGAAATAATCTTGATGAAACATGCCAGTCTTAACAACATGTTCAATCTAGATTTATCACTGGAATGTTACTGGATTAATAGATAACAGATAGGTTGGAGTATTTAACCTTGACTGGAACACTACGGCTTATTTGATCATACTGAACCTAAGTTAAATTCTGCCCCGTATGACAGGAAATAATCTTGATGAAACATGCTAGTCTTAACAACATGTTCAATCTAGATTTATCACTGGTATGTTACTGGATTAATAGATAACAGATAGGTTGGAGTATTTAACCTTGACTGGAACACTACGGCTTATTTGATCATACTGAGCCTAAGTTAAATTCTTGATGAAACATGCTAGTCTTAACAACATGTTCAAATTATGTCCGTGTTTCTCATGTCCTGACACTGTACCAAAGAATTTCTTTCGTAAGTCCTTTATTTTCATACAGTCCAGTATCAAGGTACTTCCTTGTTACTGGTCAAGTCCACAAATTGTGACCACGTTATTGTTCGATGTATATACCTATTCTGTATAAGTGGGACTGAAAGGTTCCGTGTCTTGTCAGATATTGTATGGCATTTCGCCTTTCCCACCTTGGCTTCCTTGCTCGTACTTGGCTTATCTGGCGTTGGATTAAGAACATCCTTCGGCGCTCGCATTCGTCCTAGTCGTTCAGTAGCCGCCGCGCTGTTACTATCAACTGGCTCCAAGAAGTCTACGAAAGCCGTAATCTGTTGTGGTTGATGCGGTGACTGCATCCCAGATAAATCGGTAAATGTCTATTTTCCGCGAATACTTCACAAACATCTGCAGATGTGGCCTCTTCCATAACCACACACCTTGAAGGAGTCTGCAACAGCCTTGAACTGCAGAAATTTGCCGGAAATTGTGGCATTTCGCTGATATTTATTTCTAACATCGTGAATGGGCGATGAAGACAACACTTCCACTTGTAATACCACCGGTGGAGCCAATACATCTTCACAAATAGTACCAACTGCCGCAGGGGTATCTGATAGTCGCTGAGCTGTTGAGGCAACAGCCATAGCGGAAGGACAAGGCTCTTCGTCGCTCGTTGCACATACATGAGTATCAGTACCCAGCAGTGCCCGAGCCATAGCTGAACATTCCTTATTGATTGCGTTTCGATCAAACGGATAGATGCCAGTTTTTCTGAATGTTTTTTGAATATTTTGACGCTTAGACTTTATAGAATTCCACGCTTTACCGAATACTGTTCCGAAACTAGTGCGATCCACTAACTTGTGTTATTCTGATGGCTGAAAGTGTACAGGTGCTGCTCCCATGATTTTTTTAAAAGTATCAAAATTCAAACGTCTAAAGGTTGCAACCCACTCGACGTGTGCGACGGCAGAGGGATTAGTTTAACACGGTATTGCTCAGCTAGCAGAAAAAGATTATTGTTCTTATCATAAACCGAGTGTCCATCCAAAATAATTAAATCATACTGGCCTTCTGGAAGTGGGTCTCTATAAACCAAGAACCATTCGAAACATAAGTCTTTATCAATCCAACCATTAGGCGAGCATCTGATTTCGGTGCATAGCGGCATGCCTACCTGGTGGTATTCCGAGAGCACGTTTGGTAATGCTCCGTTTTGAAGAACGAAAAGTATTCTTAACGCGCGCAGTAACACAACGTCCACTTCGAATATAATACGTATATACCACCAAACTACATGGATAAAATATATTATGTCTTTGCAGTGACAAAAAACTTTCAGTGTTCATGCTACCACACGTGCTTTTCATTGGTATTCGCAAAAAAAACTACGCAAGCGCTCAATGCATAATTTACTATGTGTTCATATTAAAGCAAACTGTCCATATTACGTGAGTAAAGATGTTAGATTTGGTTTATTAGAAAAAATAAACGTTTTTTTGGCGGGCAATCAAATAACCGACCTAATAATAACGTTTTCGAGTAGAAGACATTCATACGATTTTCCTGATATTAAGTTTAATTATTTTACTTTTTGGCTAAGACCACGCACCAACTGACAAAACTATGCATATAGTTAAAAAAACCAAGTGGCATTTTTTCATGTTCAAAGAGGTGGGTCGGTAATTTGTTGGATATATAACAGAAGTTTGAATTAACTTATTGCAGTCAAACTCAGTTCAGTTGCATAAAAGCAGTCTAGCTATATTGTGTTATCTTCTTTTTGTAATCGGTTAAGCATCTGTAAAATAGGACCTGATTTGGTTCAATTTTTTCTAAAAATTGTCCATATTACGCGAGTGTCCATATTAATCAAGTTTACTATATAGAGTTTTCAGTTTACTTCCGTCTTCTCGATAGTATATACAGGCATTAATGTACATAACGGTACAATTTGTTGGGCCCATCCATGCCACTTCTAGATGCCGGAAGTTTATATCGTTGGAAAAAACGAACAGTTTAGACCGGAACGCTTGAGGGGCGCCAGTTTCCTAACTTAGCCTTAATATATGAGTCATAAAGAAACATTAGAATAGACTAAGGCTAAGGCTTAAGCTTAGTATATCGAGAATGGTATGGCATGCATTTCACTTCTTCCATATAGCTTACATTGATCAGTTGTTGCATATATTAATTGTCTGTTGAAGCCTTCAGTATTTATATATACGCTAATATGTCTTTTGTTGACCCAATTACAACTTGGGCTCGTTATAGCTATAAAGCAATGGTGTTGCTTCTACATGTAGCTGTAATTGTTATTCCCGCTTATCGTTCGCAGCCGAATAATGACTCTGCTGCAGCCCTCATTCCACATCAGCTAAAACCATCAACTCGACCAGAGAATTATGTAGAAACAATGAAGATTATTAGATACAATATTGCATGGGCAAAGAAAATTAACCGCAATCGAAGCCGAACGTTTGTTGTTATGGTTCCGTTTGATATTGTTGACTGTTCATTGAATCCAACTGGAATAACAGTGAACGAAGTAAAACCCATTATGACAATTGCGTTGGACGATGTGCGTAGAAAATATAACTTTACATTTCAACAAATGTATGTCGACACCCGATGTTCAGATATTTTTGCGTCCGTCCGTGCAGTTGAGCTATACCGATACGGTCCGTTGGATGTTATTGTTGGACTGGTTTGCATTCGCGGTTTAGATACGGTTGCCCGGATGACTCCGTTTTGGGACAGCGGCGTTCCGATAATTACACCTGGTGCAATGATGTCTCCGTTCGATTCTAAAAAGAATCGGTATGACTTGCTGACGCGTATGACCGGTTCGTATAATATGCTGCTCCGGTTTGTGGAAACCGTTTTTAAACTACTCCATTTTTCAAAATCTGCAATCATTTTTCATAACAATCTTGGCGAACAACATGTGAATTCTGAATGTTATTTTGCAATTGACGCTATCGTTCAAGGTCTTATTGCGAAAGAATTGATTAAACGCGATTGGTTTCTTCATAACAATCCATTTTATATTTTTAATGAACGCCGTACTGATAAAGCTACTTATACCAAGCATATTCAGAGGCTATCGCAAAAATCAAACGGTATGTCAGTTTTTATAACTGGGACATAGTAGATTTGGGTTGGGATACGCGGCATCAATTCAGTTTTGGTAACAATTTTCAAAATGTATATAATTGATACATACAAATAGAACTTCCTACACTTTCATCACTTTGGATACGTTACTATGCCCTTGCGCCTACACTGCACATTTTTACATTATTTTATTTTATATATGTAATTAATATTGCCACAATCATTTGGGGCTGTTATATAATATTATATCAAAAAACCCAACTAAATGGGAACTGTTGCAACAGTTCGATACTGAGATTTTGTTATAATTCTAATATATATATTAAGCTTCTTGGCAGGAATCAGAATTGTGCTTACCGCATGTATACGATATACATATATATATATATATATATATGTATGAATAAATATATATCAGGGAGTAACCGGAATTCCGGTTCCCGCGAACGATAATCGTGTTCCGCTTGCGGTTGCAGCAAAAGGCAAAAAAACCATACCGAAATTCCGGTTTAAAAATTTATTTAAAATTATCCACATTTTTGCTTCATCTGTGGCCCAATCATGCGTTAAATATATACACAATGATCAAGTTCTAACACAACCAAACAAAAGAAAAGAATAAAACTAAGCAAATTACACTGTGAAACGTAAGTAGGAAACAATTTCAGTAAGAATTTTCTATCTTCACCCGCCAGGAGTTTGCTAACAAAACAAAGCTAGGTCAATGCTTCTAGCAGCTTACAAATGCATAAATTTACGGTATATGTTAGAATTGAACCGGTCCAACATTAATATACTTAATATTGTATGAATTTCGAAGTACTTAGCAGTAAGGTTGGCTAATATAAATTAAGTGAAGCATCAGCCAGTGCGCTTGTAAACTTTATAATCAATCTACATCTAAATTAACGTATTCATAGCAGCCAAAAACTGCGTTCTTGGGAACGAACTGTATGTATTGAAACTGTGCGAGCAGTATCACAGTTTGGCTCACTTATAGCATTCTGGTCACAATATCATCATCATCTAACTTATGGGCACTGGTTGCCCAACGCTAGCCTGAACAATGTGCCTGGCCAACGACCAGAAAATTTTAGTATACCTATTTATTTTATTTTAGAACTATATAAACCAATAATTTCAAGTTTCCCACAGAATAACATGTAACGAACGTATATGTAGTAAAAGGAGGCGATTAGAGACACAGCAAATTTGTCGGGTAGGGGTAAAACCCGGCCCCGATCCCAGGGGATAAAAGCCGGCCCCGGCCTCAGACCCGGCCTAGGATAAGAGCCGGCCCCTTCCCCGGATTCGGCTTACAGTAAAAGCGGGCCCCGACCCCGGACCCGGCCAAGGGTAAAAGCCGGCCCCGGACCCGGCCACAATGGTAAAAAGAGTCGTACTAAAATGAAACACTGACAAGAACTGCATTGATTTTGTTTCAATTATAAATTTATTACACACATGACCATCCGCTATGACATTGTTTTGTGTGGGTTCTCCGCAAACCTAATGTTTCTACACTTACGTTTCCCAGGATGCATGACGAGTACGTGACCCACTTATCAGCCCGCCCCCTTACCCCAGCCATCCGCCCTGTACTTGCCGCAATTTTTAACATGTTTATTTAGTATAAAAAGC
This sequence comes from Trileptium ribeirensis, assembly GCA_030248225.1. NCBI lineage: Eukaryota > Metazoa > Nematoda > Enoplea > Enoplida > Thoracostomopsidae > Trileptium > Trileptium ribeirensis. The sequence goes on along the minus strand of JASANE010003352.1, from coordinate 2,692 downwards.
CCACGTGGGCTGTCGAGCGATGGTTATGCACGTTGAAAGTTGTGGCGCTAGGAGTCCATCGTAGAGATGCCATGTTCCGTTGAACAGTATAAGAGCCACGAAATGGTCGGCAGCTGTATAGACTATAAACCCACATAATCGAAATACATGCGATGAAACAAGTAACAGTCTTGGTAAATGCTTCGCCGAAGGAATGTCCCATTTATTTTTCATCTCTAGCGGCACAAACCAACAAGTTTCCTTAAGCGGTTCAGCGTCAGCTTTTCTAATACCGTTGCAAGCGCGACAAAAACATCTTTGCCGCTTTTGCCATCGCGGACAGTGAACCGGTGGCTATGGAGGCGCGCAACGTCTGGTGGCAAAGTCATGGTATGTTTTCAATCACAACGATCGTATGATACCGTAAGATAAAATTGAAGTTGTTGTTCGGCATCCCCAAATTCAGTGTCGTTTACCAACTTAAAACCGAATACTTCCTTATTTTCTACCGGAGCTTGGCAAAACTTAAGTATTATCTCAAGTTGTCCTCACACAAAGAGAAAAAACTATCTTGGAAAAGTCAAGAAATCGTTCTTCGCTGTTTATACTAAATAAACAGTCAGGGGCCCAAACAAAACAATGTCACAGCTGATGGTCATGTCTATAACCAATTTAACATTGGAACAAAATAAATGCAGTTCTTATCAGTGTTTCATTTTAATACGGCTCTCTTTACCTTTAGGGCCGCGGGGCCGACTTTTACCCTTGGCCGGATCCGGGGCAGGATTTTATCCTGGGCCGGGGCCGGCTTTTATCCACTGAGGCTGGGGCCGGGTTTTACCCCTACCCAAATTGTCTAGTCTACGCTCCATGCGCTACAAGAACATTCAGTTTGATGCAGTTTATGGAAGCCTGTACAGCGGAAAGCAGTTTTCTGCTGTGACTAAAAAAGCCGACATTTTGATCGATAAAAAGATATTTTAGTTTCCCCAGGCTCTTCAACATACCATTAAAGCAATAATGTCATCGCAATATATTAAGTTTAATGTAAAATTTATTTTTAATACATTTTAATTCCACAGTGCCTTTATTTCGTCCTTCATCTGTTTTACTATATATAAGTTTCGAAGACCAGGTTTCGGTTCCGGATTTTGGTTTAAATGGAAGGTTCCGGTTATTCCTGGATACATTTTTCGATTTCTGGACTCGTGAGCCTGGTATTGGAGTGCCCTTCTGTGGGTAATTTGATCCACATAGCTCCTTACCGGAACCCCATACAATTTAAACACTTCAATCGACTCAGCGGGTCAAATTACCTTAAATATTAATTTTTTCGGTTTTTGTACCCCTAAGGCTCATATTGAAGTTCCTTTCCAAACTTTCCCTGCCCCTTATAGCTGCTACCGGAACCCCGGGGTACGAAAATTAACGACCTCACATCGGCTCAGTGTGTTAATTTACTCTGTATGAAACTAACTTTATTTTTCTATTTTCTAGACACCTGAGGCACAAAGAGAGGGTTTCCGAGGTAACCGTGAACTGGCCGCCATGGTCCGAGGTGACCCGCCGCCATGGTCCGAGGGTACCGTGACCCGCCGCCATGGTCCGAGGTAACTCTGCGCCCTGCCGCCGTGGTCCGAGGGTACCGTGACCCGCCGCCATGGTCCGAGGGTACCGTGGACCTGCTGCTATGGTGCCTTACAGTCAAAATTTTTTTAAAATTCTAAATTTTTCAATTTTTTTGCGTCTTATGGATGCTTTTGCAGCTCACTGACGATGCGCGAGAATATTCAGACAAAATATCAAATTTCAAATGTATATATTTTAATATTTTAAATCTGAAAAAAATTTTGTCATCTTGGGGTGTCATTCGAATCGGCTCACCGAGACAAATAAAATGTTTATGAAGATGAGCATGACCCAAAGCACAAGCCGTCCAAAAGTTACAGAAGAAGCGAAATTAAAATCCACTATAAAAATGTTCTAAATCTTTAACAAACTTAAAAAAAACAAAATATTAAAATGATCTACACCGCAGCAGCAACAATGCAATTATTTTACTGGTATAAATACCTAGTTCGTGGCATGACTATATGTTTTTTAGTAATTTTCATGACTCCATTGGAATGTATTTTTCAATTATGATTGTAGTGAGTGAAACGAGCGAAATGAAGAATTCGTACTAGCCGTTGAAATTTGACAATGACCGTTATTGGGTTTTAGGGTGAAAAAACGTAACTGAAGTTTGGCTAGGCAAACTGATTCTGTTTGATCGCCCGTTTGAAAGCTTGAATTATTTCATCGATTTATTTACCTTTTAGTTGTGCGCGAAGTCCGATTCCAACATCTCGTCGGATCTCGCTAAAGTACCCGAAAATTCACGTGTTCCGTCGCATCTTAAGCAACCCCGGTTCAGATACAGTATCGCAGCGAACTTTTGCACATTTAGTAGAGTAAATAAGCCTCTATAATGTCTGGATAGTATGAAGCTATGGCAGTCGGCTCTTTTTGTATGTTGGATTTCGGTGAGAACGTGGTGGTTCATGAGACCCAAAATACACAAAGCGGCTATGTCTGTGCAACGGCTCGAGCTATGGTTGTTTTTGCCCTCATTTCGTAGATTAATTCATCCTCTATGTATCTAAGTATTACTCATTCTTTCGCACCAACTGCATTTTTTTGTCGCCATTCACGCTGGACAAACAATAGGACA
>JASANE010003351.1:0-12119 GCA_030248225.1 Trileptium ribeirensis | reverse complement strand
TATGTTACGTGCTGCTTTCGTTCAGTTACGTATTATTGAGGCCAATGTCAGATTTTTCTAGTTTTTGGAATTTGGTTTGAGTAAAGCTTAGAATCTACATTAAGTTAAGTTAGCCATCAGAGTGATTACAGCGTTTGTGAATCTACAACGCTCAAAGCGATTTGCAAAGTTGTGGCGCTAATTGCCTCGTCGTGGAACTGGAACGCCATGTCAGCGTTTATATACAGAAATTGGTTTAGTTTTTTTACAGATCAGCTGACGAGCATGGCAAAATGTGAACAGTCAGCGACTGAAGAATTAGCTGTGCTAGCTATCATTTAAAGATGTCGGGAAGCCTTATCATCAGTATAATCCAAACAGCTGCTGCGTACTGGAAGGTGTGTGAGTTAGCTGACTCCAGTCGAAATCTCATTCTTATACCATTTATTGTTGATCGCAAATCATGTCTTGTAGCAGGATTAACATGTATAACCAGAGAAAAGCTGTATAACGTAGCAAAACAGGCTTGCTTGCACATTTTATAACGACAATAGTAACATTAGATATTGTTGATTACACACAGTGTGTGGCAACGTAGCTATTACCTAGCATGTATCAACGCAAAAAAAAACGCTGCGTCGCGCAGCAATAACAATCTGGTGCATTTTGGAACGATATCATAGTATTTGATGTTGTCGACTACACGCCGTGTCTTGTAACATTACTTCTATCATCAGGAAGATGTCGTAGAATGAGCGAGCGCAGCCTTGAACACTTGGCAACGACTTAATAAAGGATAGGGTTTTGTTGTTACTGCATAGAGCATTTTGTAACACGATTAGCATATCAAGGCAATAGGAACATCTCTTAGAATACGATAACATTTAGCGGAATTTACAAGCTTCGTGTAGCAGCTTACATTTTTGAACACGCCTGTAGCGAGCACTGATGTTGATATTACAAGTCTTATTAATATTCCGATTGCACGCTGTCTGTAAGGTCAACAAATGTTGCCGCACTATACTGTAACAGAGACTGTAGAAGCAGCACAATTGCTTAACAAGACCAGAAAAAATCAAACGATAGCATTGTATAGAACACAAACAAGATTGCTGATGCCTTGTATAATGAGCTGTTATATTTTGTACCGTAGCAAATGCCAAATAGCTTCACTCTACCAGTTACTCAAGCTATCTATTATACCTGTCGAAGAAAATTGTGTGAAACTTGTTTTTAAAGTATGCTGTAAGTAGAGAGTCTTTACTCTCTTACAACTTTCCACTAAAAAATTAAAAATTTAAGTTTTCTGAAATCAATCCGGGATACGGTTGTTATGACAGATTGTTTACGTACAACTTACACACATACGTCTTGTGATCAAGCAGGTTTTTACAATAAATTGGTTATGGAGTCAAGTTTACGATTTAGATGATTTTAACCCTTTAGTTGCTGAATTTGTTCGCGTTTCGTATACCGATGAACAATGGTCTTTCGAACCTCGAACGCTCGAATGAAAGTCTTGTTCACTATTCACTGTGCTATTTCAGGGCTATTGTCGGGATACCCAAGGCTCACATTAAGCGAACGAACAACAAATACTTACATAACTATGCAGTAGGCGGTGAAGTTGGTCAGTAGGAACGCTATGAATAGAAATTGGATATTGTCGAAAATCTTATGCGTTAGAGACTTATGCAACTGATGCCAAAGACATTGCGGCCCTGTCCTTTTCTCCATCCATCGACCGGTGTCGTATAATATTTCCCCCATAGGAATTTTCCCCCTATAAGGTATAGGATTTTCCCCCGTGGGATTTTCTCCCATAGGATTTTCCCCCTATAAGGTATAGGATTTTCCCCCGTGGGATTTTCCCCCCATATAATTTTTCACATTTTCAGTTTGGCTTTTAACACGATAATTTACAAAATTACAAATTATGCAAGTGAACATGTGGATCCGACAATTTTCAGATTACGATATTCGGGATTCCTTTCGATCGAAGCTCTTTCTATACCTTTCGAGTCAAATACCATCAGTACCTCATTTTCGATGCAATTCGATAAATGTTGACGCATTGATTCTTGATGATAATTCGTTTCACTTGAGCACTGTCCATTCCGAAACTTTGATGAGATGATGCTGAGACGGTGGCGCTTTCAAACGTGGATTCGCCTGTTGACAACGAGTACAGGAATCGACAAATGTGTCAACGATACTCCACGGTCTCTTCCACCAAAAACGCTCGCTCACTTTAGTTCCCGTTGCGTTTTTACAGAAATGAGAACCATCTAAATCTCCATCGTGCAGCGTCTTCAGTATTTTCATTTTATTCGCCTTGCCAACAATAACACGGCGCGTTTGACCTATTCTATCTGTATGGGTAAGCACTGCTTCGCCTTCAACGTTTTCGACTGCGAAGGGCTCACATTTTTTCGGAAGTCCCTCTTTTTATCTTTATTGTCACATTCCGATGGATAACTGGACGACTTTAAGTAGGTCACAATATTAGTAAATTCTGATTGATCCTTTTTGTAAAAATCTGAAAAAATGACGAGAAAAAGTAGCTTTGTATCGTACTTAATCCATACTAACCTTATCTATAACATGATATCATGCAAGCATAGAAAGACTCTATCTGATATAGGTAAATGCTGCAATCCCACGGGGTGGGGTGAATCCTGTGGAGAGAAAATCCAACGGGGGAAAAATCCCACGGGGGGAAAATGCCACGGTGGGAAAAATCCCACGGGGGGAAAATCCTATACCTTATAGGGCGGAAAAATCCTATGGGGGGAAATATTATACGACACCCGCCGACCCTTCTTGGGAGTACGAACACCGGCCTCCCCTGGGAGCTCAAACCTTAGCATGCTACACATGTTATGTCCATTATAAAGATATTCGGCTTCGATTACTCATAATCCCACAATATCACAATGCAGCGTATTTGCTCCTCGTTGGTTTTAGTTTCAGTAAAAGCTTAAGTGCAACCATTCAGCCACTTGTTTTACGCCTCCATTCATCCAGTGGACAGAGTACCTTGTAAACGAGCGGTAACGACACTGTCTGAAGCAGATATAATATTGATAGCTTGAGTAACTGGCAGAGTGGAAAGCTATTTGGCATTTGCGACGGTACAAAATATAACAGCTCATTATACAAGGCATCAGCAATCTTGTTTGTGTTCTATACAATGCTATCGTTTGATTTTTTCTGGTTCTTGTTAAGGAATTGTGCTGCTTCTACAGTCTCTGTTACAGTATAGTGCGGCAACATTTGTTGACCTTACAGACAGCGTGCAATCGGAATATTAATAAGACTTGTAATATCAACATCAGTGCTCGCTACAGGCGTGTTCAAAAATGTAAGCTGCTACACGAAGCTTGTAAATTCCGCTAAATGTTATCGTATTCTAAGAGATGTTCCTATTGCCTTGATATGCTAATCGTGTTACAAAATACTCTATGCAGTAACAACAAAACCCTATCCTTTATTAAGTCGTTGCCAAGTGTTCAAGACTGCGCTCGCTCATTCTACGACATCTTCCTGATGATAGAAGTAATGTTACAAGACACGGCGTGTAGTCGACAACATCAAATACTATGATATCGTTCCAAAATGCACCAGATTGTTATTGCTGCGCCACGCAGCGTTTTTTTTGCGTTGATACATGCTAGGTAATAGCTACGTTGCCACACACTGTGTGTAATCAACAATATCTAATGTTACTATTGTCGTTATAAAATGTGCAAGCAAGCCTGTTTTGCTACGTTATACAGCTTTTCTCTGGTTATACATGTTAATCCTGCTACAAGACATGATTTGCGATCAACAATAAATGGTATAAGAATACATAATCACAGGGCAAGGGAATTTTCCTTCTGGGGCTCACATTTCCACCTCGAAACGACTCCGAACTTTCTTGAGAGGTAGCCCGATTTTCCTGAGGCCTTAAATACCTTACCGCAAGCACCTGCTATTCACCAGAACGTCGGTCCTAGAGCATGTATGTGTACAAGTCACTGTAACTATTTCCTGCAATCCGTTTTAATTCATTCCAAATTGTTGGCTTCAGTTCTAGAAAATATTAAACTGCGGTCAAATGCAGATCAACTATTATGAGCATAGCATTGTAGCTATCTTTAATTCCAACAGTATATCATATTTTATAGTGAGATAACCAACTAATGAGGTGAAGGATAGATTTACAAATATCTGTGTCAAAACTTGCTTGTATGAGAGAAATATTAGACAGCTAGTTTGGCACTACAAATGTTAGTATAAACATAGCTAAAGCCTGTGAGACTGCATGCGAAGCAAATGTTTTAATTTTCCTAGAAACGCTACGGTTGGTGTTTGGAACATCACTTTTGCAGACTTTTTCTTAATAGTTTTAGAAAAATCACAGCTACAAATAAACATTTTATATCAATAAATAATTTAAAAGTTTTGCATAGATTTAAGAATCTCGCACAAAGCTAGAATTCTTCCAGGAGTTGTTAGTGAGTTTACAGAACTGGAATTTGCTCGGTTGAACTACTGCTAAGCCACTTTAAATAATTAGTTCTCTTCACACTTATCAACGGAAAGAACTTAGCTTTTCAAAAAAGTTATCACTTTATATTTTATTTACGTTAGGTTTAAAACTTTTAAAATTTAACTTTTATCTGTAAAATTCTGAGATTTCAAGTTTCACGAGTGGTTTGCTTACTGTTTGACGGCCATTTTTATTAATTTTATCATTTTAGCTTGCTTGTTTACTTTTTCATGATAGTCTTGTGTTCCGGCTAAGTGGCAGGACACTACGAATTTACTCGCAATATCTAATGGATACTCTGTCAAGCTTGACTTTGCTTCCAGATACGTGAGCACACGCTACGAATATGCACACAACATCTAACGTTTTATAAATACGAAAACGATTTGTGGCAATAACCAAAATTGCTTTTTAAATGGGGAACTGTACCTATTGTGTTAAATTTAACATACCTATATATTTTATTTTATATGAATAGAACACATTACACGTCTTAACTGTGAAATATTTAATTTCTTTAATTTAACAGATGAAACATTTATTTTAACGCCTTGATATGTAAAAATGAAACAAAGTAATGTAATGTGTCAAATTTGTCACGACCTTGTCAAAATATTGCTCTCAATGAGCGCGTGCGGTATATTTTTTCCAACGCCTGTAGTTATGATTTAGTATGTTCAAAGCTATATAGTGGTCGATATACGTCAGTTTTCGATTTTTTATCATAACATATATCCACAGGCCTTTAGTTACCACTAAAAACAAAATTGGATATCAATGTTTAGCAAGAATTTTCAAAAATTAATAGATTTGGCGATAAATGATGACTGTTGCAGAGAAACGCAACAGAGCATTTTGAGCGATTTCCGAATAATGCAGCGTTCACAGACAGTTGTGTGCAGTCACATTGTGGCAAAATTTATGAAAAAGCTACTACAGACACTATGTCATTTTTAAGACACCTGCTATTGAAACTGTCAGTTTTAGAAAACTTGTTACAGAAACTGTGTCAGCCTTGGAAAAATAAACTGCTACAGAAACTGAGCCAATTTTGAAAAATCTTCTACAAAATCTGTGCCACTTCCAGAAAAATTGCTACATAACTGCATTACTTTTAGAAAATCTGCTAGACAAACTGTGTCTCTTTTAGCAAAAATTGCAAGAGAAACTGTGTTACTTTAAGAAAAACTGCTACCAAAACTGTGTCAATTATAGATAACTGCTACAAAAGCTGTGTTGTTTTTTGTAAAATTCTAACGCAAGATTTTCATTGCTTTAAACAACAGTTGCACAAATTGCGTCACTTTTAGACAAAATGATACAAAGTGTGTTATTTAAAAAATGCCTAGCAACTAGCAAAAGATGGAAACTGAGGAAGTGAGGCTAGTGTGCGCCTAAAGACATTTCGTCATTCCAAATTCAGCTCTCCGAGCACCTTTAAATTCGCCCAATAGCAATTATACAACGACGATACTTTAATAGCAACCCTACGGCCCAAAACTGTATAACGTTATATTTCTTCATCAATAACTCATAAGACGAAAACTTGAAATCTTTAAAAGACAAATTTTAGGAAAAATTGTAATTTCAAGAGTGATTTTTTAAGCTGAAGAATCCCAACAATTGTTTAATTTGATGTATACCATGCAAATACAATTGCTGTGGTCGTGGCTAACAATCCCGAAAACATATAAACATTCCATTGACATGTATACATCTGTATCATAGGTGTCGAATGTCTTTCGGCTTGGGTGTTGATCCGTCAGGCTTAAATATGGTTTGAGGGTGGTCCGACTCTTAGGAGGGTAACCAGCTATCTAGACCTATGATCTGTATTGACAAGTAGCAAAGTTTGATTATTTTTGGTGCCAAAATTTACTATAATTTGCTCCGACATCGTCCCTCAAAGTTAAAAATACACCCAATGTGTCGTTAATGAAATATGTTATCCTCTCGTTTACCCCAATAATCTAAAAACTTACTTCGTAAAAAATTTGGGCAATTTCGCTTTTGGAAGTATTTTAAAATTTTAGATCACTGCTCGAGAACGGCAGCTCTGGCAACAACGTGCAATAGCAAAGATGTAGCTCTCGATAGCAGAAAATTTTTTGATCCGAGGCATCTGACAGAAGTTACGACCAATTTTTTCATGTTTTAAAAAACACAGTGGCTAATGTAAGGCGGTATCATGCAACTTTATGTGGCAGTACTACATATGCTTGCCTGCAACGTCAGAGTTCATCGCGTATATATAGAGTACAATCGCCAAGAAATTTTAACTTCAGAAAATGCTGTTGCTTGAAAAGGCTTTCTATTTGACATCAAAACGTAGTTTTATGTTTTCAGGTAAGCGTTGATTTTCAATGCCAAACGTCATAATTAATTTAAATATTCGCGTTACCGTCAAATATATTGTGTAAGGATGGTTCGTATTTAGTTTTTGAATCCTACCGTATCTGTAGATGAATAAATGTCGCCTTGACTCATAGTGTTAGTGTGAAACCCGTCATCATGCTTATCGCATGCAAAGATTATTCGTCTTTATAGGTATTGTGTCCCATTGTTTGGTATGTAATGTTTGATGTCAATAAAAGTGGCAAAACAATTCGATTTTTACAAATAAAAATATTTTAAATAATATATTTCAAATTTCTGAACTGTGCATTTCTTATATCCAAACGTGGTTTTTACCTTTTGAGCAAACAGGCCTTATCTAAATTTTCCATTCTCACAAGAGTTTATTTTAGCGTTTAAATATCAGTTGCAAATTTTAAAAATATGCTACTTGTTATTTCAGTTATCTATCTTATTGAATGGCAAAATGGGTTTTTCGAATGGTGATGGGCCCATATGACCCGAAATACACAAGAACGGTCATAGCTCAATAAACAATGAAAATATATTGATATTCCTGGGCTTGTTTTGTAGAGCGAAATAAGTTTGTCCACTTGTTGAAACGGAGAGAGGGTAGTTTCCACTGAGAGCGCTAGGAGAATAATGGTGCCAATTTGTTTTGCCTGTCGGTGTCACTGATAACTCATCTCCGGGTGAATGGATGTAATTATATTTTTTGTTCGATAACAAGGGCGATGACGATGTGCCGTTTGATGCAAATAGCTGCGACCCCATTTTCCCCATCAAAATCGCAAAAAAATGTTTTTAATTTTTCTTTCGCTAAATATAATATACGGTTAAATAAGGTCATCCAGATATACAACTTTACTGAAAACACTTTTTGTGAGACCATTCTCTAGACCGCTATGGGCCTGAATATGGTTCATCGACCATAAATACCAGTATAGTTGTTAAGAATTCAGCGCGAATGTTTCATGACTTTTCACAGGTGTTCGTGGGCTTTAGGGTCATTGAACCCGAGTTCCAGAACACAGCCTGCCTTCAACAGTTAGGTTATGTGTAATTGTGTCGAATACATCAAGTATAATCTATACATAGTTTTTTGGTGTGCTAAATACGATTGTTTGCTTATAAAGATACCAAAACTAATATTTGTTACATTTTCAATAGTTCTCAATGGATCTAAGGTAGACCAGAGGTAAGTCAGATTTACCGACAAATTTTCAATTGTCGTAACTTTTTGGTCGTTCTTCTGTAAATTTCGTGGTTCAAGGTAATTTTGAGGCAGTTTTGACCCCATCACCTTTTCAGAATTATCATTGTAACATATATTATGGAATTACGGAGCAAATTTGAGTACCAAATTTAATTATGTAAAAAATTGTGAAATGACAGTTGTGGTCAGAAAAATTTCAGCGGCCGGCAACGGTTCTACAGCGATGCACCGTTTCAGTAAACAAAGATCTTAAAAGTCAGTCTAGGTTGCACCGGACCAAGCCAGTCCACGGACTTCACTAGTAAACGCAGTCCGTGAAGGAGTTTTGTCAAAGTGACCCAAGTTTCAGTAGCTCTTTTGCTAAATTGTCACAGTTGCTGTAGCAGCTTTTATAAAATTGACACAGTTACAATAGCAGTTTTTCTAAACGTGACACTGTTTTTGTAGCTGTTTTATTAACAGTGACTCAGTTTCTGTAGCGGTTTTTCTAAAAATGATACAGTTTATATAACAATTTTTGGAAAAGTGATGCAGTGTCTGTAGCAGGTTTTCTAAAAATGACACAAATTCAGCAGCAGCTTTTCAAAAATTTGCCACAATGTGCAGTGACTGCACATAAACTCCCTGTGAATGCTGCATAATGAAGAAAACTCCGCTATCTTCGATTGCTGCATATCAAAAACGCATTATTTCCTTAGTGAGTTGTACAATGAGTAGTTGGATAAAACAAAAAATAATGTCACGAATGCTTAATCATAACATATCGCAATGATGTATACGTTTAATAGTGGGACCAAATATTAAAATTTAATACATTGCAAATATTGGAGAAAATCTCACAATAAATCGGTTTAATGTGCTATAGTAAACATAACTTTTCAATGAATTACACAAATTATGTATTGCGCGTTCTCGGAGGTAAAATTTAAGAGATTAAATATGTAAATGTCTTAATACATTTATTTGTGTCTAGCTTTGCCATCAAGAATTTTTTATTACAATTTCAGATAATTTTGGTGCATCCAATAAATATTATATATATTATACATTATACATATTATGTCCTGGAACAGAGCTTATCAAGACAGCAATAAAATGTTTGCACTAATAATAAAGTGTAGTTATGTGTTAAAAGTGAAATTTTTTTCTTAAGCTACACACAAAGAACGCAGCATACACGCCTGGAACATTTCATACATAAATACGTGAGCGTCGTACTAATTTTGCATGTATAGCTCGATATTCCAAGGTTATTCATGAACAGGCCTCGCTGCAAAAAGTGAATTTTGAGTAAAATTTATGGAGACAAGTTTAGTTCTATTTTTTCTTATGAGAGAATATGGCAAATGTGGTTTTTATTCTTCACAGGTTATACCGATCCAGAAATTGCAAGCTATTAGCTATAATTTCAGCAGCAGTTGAAATCACTCTATTAACCATGTTATTTTGCTAGTTCGCATAAAAATTGTTACAGGATAATTTTTGATCAATTGATTTTCGATATTAATATATACGCTAACAAGTTTTTTTGCGCTATTTAAATCAACCCAATTTGTGTTCACGAAATTTCAAAAAATACCGAAATTTTTGAGAACGAAAATTTGCCGAAGATGAATTAATTCGAGCTTGTTCGTGAAAGCCATTATTTTAAAGATAGAGCTGATTTGATTCTGACGACACTTCTTCATTAAATGCGTTCGCGAACACTGATTAATTCAATTTAGAATGATCAGTTATTAGGAGTCGAATTTTTTCCAATTAAAAATCACCAGAATCCTGTTCGAGGACATGGTATAATTTCTGGCATTTGGAATTTAGCCAATTTTCTGCTGACGGAAAACCGAAAAGAATACACCTTTTTAATTAGCAAATGATTGCGATACCATAATGGCTCACCCAGAATTTCGTTATGAGGAAGGTCCGATAAATTTTTGTATAAGACAGAGGTCCGATGAAGCTTTTTATAAAGGGAGGGGACCGGCAAAATAGCAAAACTGAATATCAGTTTTTCAAGTTACTCAGATAGAAGTTTTGTAAATTTTCATGATTTTCTTAATATTTCTTTTCAACAAGACAGATCTCCTATAGAATTCCAAAAGCCGAAGCTAATGTAGGTGCCCTACCACCGACCAAAAGCCATTCGGAACAAAAGCTGCTCAAAGGTTACTGTGGCAGGGAAGCTTGGAAATTTTTGATCGAATTACCGATTCGAAATTTCGAAGTTAATTTTGATTCAAACCTTACCCCGTATGATCATTATGAAATTCCAACAGAAAATATAGGTCCAAGTGTGCGAGATTGCGCGAACCGCCTGTAATAATTGAATCAGTTCGACTTCGGCAGCGCGGAGTTCGGTCGACTCTCGGTTCCGTTGCACGAATTGTGGAATTTATGGTCGATCTCATAGATTTCGCTTTCGAAGATGTTCTGCGCAGGCGGCCAGAGCTTTGCGAAGGGCAGGTGCAGCTAGTGCTGCCGGTCGGGATCAAAGTTCGTAAGTGCGTGCGGGATGTTAGGAAAGGGGTTAATTTACCAGTGGTTAGACGGTAGGTAAACATAAACATACTCGTATACGCCTTGAAATTTGTATGTTTGAACGTAGCTAGTCCATGCCCCTCGAGCTAGACTTTCCGTCCGCTCTTGGCTTACCCCCTACTCCTATATTGGCTACGCTTAAGTAGTTTTTGGATATATTAGCGAAATCCTAGTCCAGTTGTGTTTGTATGATTAGTTAATGCAAGTACTCGAAGTCGCGTGGGTCACCGTGATGTTTAGGTAGTTTTCATAATAAAATTAGCTCTAGCTGATTTTAAACAAATATAAATATAAATATATGCACACAAAGCATTAGCAAATCAGTGAAGCAGTGATGAGCTGGTAGAATTATTATGCGTAAATCATGTTTATTGTCGTGCTGAAGTTTTGTCGACTGTCAACTTAAATTTTCTAGGATCACGAAAACAAAACTGTTAGAGGGGAATAGAGCCGAGTAGGATATATTCTCTATTGTACCTAAGTAATAATCTCAGGCAAGAGCCACGCCCGAGCATCTAGAATTGGGTAGCGTGTTTTTCGAACCCCATACGAGTTAAGCTTCAAACTTGATGTCAATTGAAGTTTTATACTTGAACAAATCGATATTAAATTTATCCAGGTTCCATTTGAAGTAGGGTCATGGACCGGCGAATAAGCTAAATTCTACTTCTTATCGAGGTAGATATTAGTGTGAGTTAGCCTTAGTTATAACTTTATCCCACACGGATAGCTAATCGATTTAGCGATAAAACATACCGCATAACATACGCTCCCACACATGGAATATTAGGCCAGATCTGAGAAAAGTTTGGACTCCGATGAGCCAGGGCAAAACCCTCAAATTTTTTCGCAGTTGCTATATCGCTGATTTCAGCATAGGTATTCAAAGTCAGTCATTGATACATCTATCGATTTTTCCACACAACCCCAAGACCAACGCTCGTGAAATATCAAAAATACGAGCGTTGGTGAACAACGCATATAATGGTAATTGGACGCAACATATACACATAGTAGGGGACTAGTTTAGGATTATAGATGGGCGAACGGGTTGGGAAAAGAAGAGCCGAGACAGAATGACAAATTTGGGGGTTCGGACGTGGATCATAGGGTGAAGTAGAACACTAGGTTAGGAGTGGGACCAGGTTGATCTTAAAACGAAGGTACAATGTGTAATAACGGTGACGCAGCTGCTTTCCGCAACTTCCTAACACCATGCCCATACGACCCCGGCTATCATAACCTCAAGGGCGGACCCTAAGTTTTCTATTTTAGCCACTTTTCTTGGTCAGACCCAAGAAGTTACGGAGCTTAGCAGGCCGCAGGCGCGCTTCACGGGCGGTGTCCCGCACCCCGCCCGATTGGTTGCGCACGTGTCTAGTATCTGGTAATTATCGCCGAGGTCCCCCAGGGAGGTTGACACCGAAACCTGCTCACAGGCCATACTGTCAAACCGATATTCCCTGTCCGAGTCTCAACGGAAGTTGTTTAGTCTAG